>RCUC01163262.1:0-53671 GCA_003697995.1 Taxidea taxus jeffersonii | reverse complement strand
CACTAAGGAAACAAAATGGAAAGAAACAGAACAACATAAAAAACAAGTGTAGCATAACCGGGTGATTAACATATGTATAATTGGAGTCCCTAAGTGTTGTGGTCCGAATGTTTGTTACCCCAGATTTCATGTTGAAATCCTAATGCCCAGTGTGATGGTATTAGAGTGTGAAGTTTTAGGAAGGTGCTGAGGTCATGAAGGTGGAGCCTTCATGTGTGGAATTAATGCTTATATAAAAGAGATCCTAGCACTTTTCACCATGTGAGAATATAGCTGGAAGTCTACAGCATAGAAGAGAACCAAGATCAAAAGCTCCTTGATCTCAGACTTTTAGCTTCCAGATTGTGAGAAATAAATCTCTGTTTATAAATTGTGTAGTCTGTGATATTTTGTTACAGCAGCCAAGCAGATTAAGACATTGATGAAATGGATAGGGGAAAGGGGCAGAAACAATATCTGAAGAAATAATGACTATTTTTCAAAACTGTTAAGACCACTGATGGAGGAAGCTCAGTGAACCCAACACAGGATAAATAATAAACATTTACCTTTAGTGTTTTAGAAACTTTTTCATAACACCACTAAGCCAAAAGAAATAACTAATGATTCTATTTATTAAGTAGTTAACAACTTAGTAGTAGGAGTTTGTAGTACTATGTCTGCCTGCTATTGCTATGTTTCCCTCAGCACATAGTTCCAGATCATAGTGCTAAAAACCACATATAAACAGAATAATCTTAAAAACAGAAGGGGAAAAAGACATGTTAGTTACAGAGGAATAAGAATCTTCAAAGATGATTTTTTAACCATATAACTCGGAAGACAGTGGAATGACACCTTTATAGCGCTGACAGAAAAATTGATAACCAGTGATTCTATACTCAGTGAAAATATCCTTCAAAACCAGAAATGAAATAAATATATTCTTGGATAAACAGAAGCTGAGAGAAGGCATCAGCAACATACCCACACTTCGGAAATATTAAGGAAATTCACTGTCTTAAAAAAAAAAAAAATTCTCAGGTAGAAGCATGACAGAATGAAGAGTACTGGAATAGCTAAATATGGTGGGCAGGGCTGTTAATTGCTTAAACCAGTAGTTTTAAAAATCTTCAGTGTTCCATTGGAAATGTTATATTGGAAAACAGTAGAACATGTCAAAGTAATTATATGACAGCAGTAGCAAAAGGAGGAAGTAAATAGCGTTAAATTATAAGAATCTCTAATTTGCGGGTGCCTGGGTGGCTCAGTGGGTTAAAGCCTCTGCCTTCGGCTCAGGTCATGATCTCAGGGTCCTGGGATCAAGCCCCGCATCGGGCTCTCTGCTCAGCGGGGAGCCTGCTCCCCCCTCCCCCGGCTGCCTCTCTGCCTACTTGTGATCTCTCTCTCTGTCAAATAAATAAATAAATCAAACTTAAAAAAAAATCTCTCATTTGTATGGGACATGGTAAAAGTACTAATTTAAGATACAAAATAAAGATGCATTTTTGTATCTTTTACAGTAACCACTGAAAGAATGATGCTAAAAGATAAGTCTATAGAGTACAAAATAGAATGATAAATATTTGATTAATAGAAAAGGAAGATCAAAGGACAGAACAAGGGAACAAATGGAAAATAAATACAAAGATGATGGACTTAACTACATCAGTAATTAAATGCAAGTGGATTAAATGTATCAGGTATCAGAGTATCAGGTTGAATCAGAAAAGCAAAACCCAACTATGTGCTGCTTACAAAGCATAAACAGGTTCAGAGTAAAAATATGGGAAACAATGTACCATGCAGATGTTATCTAAGAAATGGCTGGTGTGACTATACTAATAGGAGATACAGTGTCTTTAGCCAAGAGACATTGTTGGAGATAAAAACGGATAATGTTAAAAGGGTCAGTTCATTAGGAAGATAGAATAGTTCTAATTTGTATACACCTAATTACATAGCTTCAAAATATGTAAAGCAAAATTTAGCTAAAAGGAAAATCTGACAAGTCCATTATTATTGTTAAGGATTTAATAGATCTCTCTTGTAGACCTCTCTGAGAAAATCTATAGAGAAGTAAATAGTGACCTTTACCTCACATCAGATACAAAAAATAATTGAAAGTGGTTAATGGTCTTAAATTGTAATGCTAAAAATATAAAATTTGAAGATACAAAATATAGAAAAAATATCCATTAATATCCTGGTACCAAAAATTTTAGGATGCAGAGAGAACCAACCATAAAATAGAAGGAACAGGGACGCCTGGGTGGCTCAGTTGGTTAAGCAGCTGCCTTCGGCTCAGGTCATGATCCCAGCGTCCTGGGATCGAGTCCCACATCGGGCTCCTTGCTCAGCAGTGAACCTGCTTCTCCCTCTGCCCGCCACTCTGTCTGCCTGTGCTCGCTCCTGTGCTCTCTATCTGACAAATAAATAAATAAAATCTTTAAAAAAAAAAAAAAGATATGTTTAAAAAAAAAATAGAAGGAACAAAGGAGAACAAAAAGCAAACCACAGAACAGAAAAATATATTTGTAATAGATATGTCAGACAGAGGACTTAAACATAAGTGGACAAAAGATTTGAAGAAGTTATATGAATGGATCATAAACCCATTAAAGAGGTGGTCAACATCATTAGACACTAGGATAACACAAATTAAAATGACAGATGCATCTGGATGGCTAAAATTAAGAAAGACAATACCAATGTTTATATGATGTGGAGTAACTAGAACATATACATTGCTGGTGGGAATATAAAACTTGTACAGCCACTTTGGAATACTGGCCATTCCTGAGAGAGTTAAACAGACATCTACTATGATGACCCAGTAAAAAAGATTTGTACAAGAACGTTCATAAGAACTTTAATCACAATATTCAGAAACTGGAAACAAGTGTTCATTAACAGAGAATTGAAATGAATTTCTCAAAGACTAAAACTGCTGTTGTGTTTAGTGTCTCCTCACTAATACTGTCATCACTATGGGCTACATTTGACTGCTTGCTTTCTGGAAAAAAAATTTTTTTTCTCTTTCCCCCCAGAAAAAAAGTAATATGTGGTTAGATCAGGGATCAACAAGCTGTAGCTCTGGAACTAAGAATGGCTTTATATTTTTAAAGGTTGTGTAATGTGACCTATAAAGCCTAAAATATTTACTGTTGAATAATTGAAGATAAAGTTTGCTGGCACCTGAACTAGAGAATCTTCTAATATATTTATTTACAATTATTTCAGGAGTATTCTGTAAATATTTTAACTAGTTTGATGTAAGAAAACAATTTATCATAAATATAATTTTAACAGCATTGTTGAAATATTTCTGTAAAACTTACCCCTTTAAATTGTATAAGTCAGGGATTTTTAATATGTTTATATTTGTATAGTCATCACCATAATTTAGTTTTTTAAAAAGATTTATTATTTATTTGACAGAGAGAGAGAGAGAGAGCGCGCGCGCGCACAAGTAAGCAGAGCAGCAGGCAGAGGGAGAGAGAGAAGCAGGCTCCCCACTAAGGGAGCCTGATGCGGGGCTCAATCCCAGGACTCTGGAATCTTGACCTGAGCTGACAGCAGCTGCTTAACCAACTGAGCCACCTAGGTGCCCCACCATAATTTAATTTTAGAACATTTGTGACCACCCCCAAAAAACATATCAATTCTTCTCCATCCTCTCCCATATCCTGCCTTAGCCCTGCAAATGTTGAATGAAATTATTTAGCCCACCAGTTGGAAATGAACAGAAATGAACTAAGGTTAATATTTGTGCTATTTGTTGAGTAAATAAAAAGATAAAACTACAGGGGAAATAAAAATAAAAGTTTAAGAAGCCAAAATACTTATATGCACTCTAAGAACTGGTATAAGGGCAATTGGCAATAAGATTTTTATTAAAATAATATTCTTAGATAAAACCCTTTAGCAGTACATTAGATTATATTTTAAAAACTATTTTATTTATTACTAGAGAGAGGGCATGAGTGGAGGGTGGGGGAGAAGGAAAAGCAGTTTCCCCTCTGAGCATGGAGCCCAACTCGGGGCTTATCCCAGGACCCCAGGATTACGACTTGAGTCGAAGGCAGATGCTTAACCAACTGAGCCACTTGCATGCCCCAGTACATTAAATTATAGATTAGATTAATGTGGTAGAGTTCTTTCAGGGCTACTTAAAAGTCCATGAAAGAATCCATGAGGTCATAGTTTAACTTACAGCATTTTTTCCCCTTTTGTGTTTTATGCAGTAATGCTATGTTCTGTAGTTGATGGCATCTTAAATTTGGTGAAACACAGTATGTTTGAAATGATGTATTCTTAAGTCAGCTATTCCAGAGGAAGGTTCAGAATATTTCACGCAATAAAAATATTAAAATTACTCACTAGGAAAAAATTTGGTCTAAGAAAAAGCTACTTATATTTCAAAGTAATAAAATAGCGCTCATCTAAAATTTTAGTAGGTCAGGGCTTTCATTAATCTACATTAATCTTGTGATGATTTTTTAATACATGAGAGTTTTAAAATTTTCATATACACACTAAATTTGAGCCTTAAGATTGTTCTAGCTCTTGAGGTTCTGATTTTATTTTGATGATCTGTGCATTGCCTAATTTATGGAGTATAGCATGGGTTCTTTTAACGTTTGGGGTTCTAAAATAGATACCCTTATTTTATTGTGGATTATTTTATATAATTTCCTCAGAAGTCATGAGAAAAATCAAATTGCTGAATTTAACTAGAGTTTTATAATTCTAAGTATTTAAAGAATATTACCTTAAGTATATAGAGAGGAGAAGTTGTATAGGTGATGCTGGCTTTTAAGGTATTTTTTATCAGCTTCAGACTCATCCTTCTTTTTTTTTTTTTTGGTGGTGTAGGAGCTGAGACCCTACATACTATGTTTCTTGCTTACCGTCTAGTTCCGTACTAAATTCGGCCAGTAGGAGGATGGGAAATAGGAAAGCAAGAGGGGGGCAAGGAATTTGCTCCTTTATGTTTATTTCTTATCAATATTATCTTCACAGCAATAGGACTTCACCCTGGTAAGAAAAGGAGTGGCATATCACTCCATTTTGCACTATTCTGCCCTCATAGAACCCTCAAAACATTCCTCCTAGATAACATCAACTAGCCTTTTGCTCCCTCTCAGAGATTTGTGTCCCAGTTTTGCTGGGACCCTCCTCAAGTTCTTAATTCTTTGTGTTCTTCAAAAAGTGCTTTATTTTTAGAGATCTGGGCTTCAGTTTTATATGGTTTCTCCAAACCTTTGAGTTTCAGTAATTCCAGTCATTTTTGTTTCCCTCAGCTCTGGGGGTCTTAGCTGCTTCTTGTAATTACTTTCTTTGTAATTGTATGAGTCCCTTTTTTGCCTTTCCAGTTCTTCAGTTCATGGTTAACAACTTATTCTAAACTCTGTTACAGTTACTGGTGTGATTTTTGCCTTTTGACTGATACCTAATAGGCTGGTCAAAATAATAGACCTTTGCAAACCAAAGTCCTAGAGATCACATTTAGGCCATTCTTCATTTAATCGTTATTGGGCTTCTGTAATGTGCTGGGCCTTTCTTTTCTATATTCTCTGTCAGATGTCCTCCCTTAACTCTGGTCCCAGAGCTGCTTGAGAATATGTCATTATTACACTTCATTGTCATTGCCTCCTTTTCTCTATTTCTCAACTTGTGGCCAATGATAGTATCTTTTGTTTCTTTGTCCTTAGTTCCTAATACAGCATTCATATAAACTAGATGGTCAATAAATATTTTAATTAATTGACCTAACTTGTAAATATGGTTGTAAAGGGCAGAAGTCATGACAAAAATTATCAGATGAAGAGGAAGGATCTTACTTTGATTAATTTGGGCATCTGAAGGTCCTCTAATACTGAGATATTTAAGCCAGATGTTAATGTGGTATGAAAGGTTATTTAATACTCTTCAGAAAGTCACATACCTAAGGCTTGATTTAGGTTTTCTGGTTCAGCTGTTCTAGTTCAATTGTTTGTGAGATTGAATGTGCTTTATCTCACTACATTTTCACCAACTCTTACACAGTTCTGTTCTAGGGAAGAATCCAAATCCATTTATCATGATACTTCTCAGGTTATCAGGCCTCTACCTGTCATGTCTCACTTAAGCTTGCCTTTCTCTTCCACCTTCATTGTGCTCATGGAGTGAACCCTATACTTTACTGTACTTTAGTTATTAGGGCATTATTAATGCTTGATACAGGACGACCCAGAGGGTTTACAAGTCTTCAAGTTATTTTGATTGCAATACACTTTCTCTTCAGTATTTAGTAGGGTCACCCTGACCTACAAATATCCTAGTTCCAGACCCTTAACTCTCCATCATGGTAACACCTTATTGGCACTCATGTCATTCCTATTGTTATATTCTTTAGTACAGGTTCCCTCCCCCTCAGTTTAAATTAAACAATTTATAGTTACTGTTTTCCAAAATGAGAGATTTGGGGACATCTTTCTATTCCCACTTCTTATTTGTAGTAGAGGATCTTTTGATGAGCTAACTGGATAATTTGAATATCTTGGTTTACAGTACTGAGATTTTAGGGAAAAAAGTAAATATTTCCCCGAGAGGTGTGGATTTTTTGCTTTATCATTAAGAATTTTGATGGGTATTTGGTCACTTGGCCATTTCTTTATTTGCTTTTTTGAGTTTTTTATGTTGCTAAATCTTTTTGTTCCAGTGTCATTAATGTACAGTGCTGTATTTGTTTCAAGTGTACAGTATAGTGATCCAACATTTCACATTACTTAGTGCCCATCAAAACAAGTACACTCCTAATCCCCTTCTCCTGTTTCACTAATCCCCTACCTACCTCGGTTCTGGTTACCATCTGTTTGTTAAGAGTCTGTTTTGGGGGGGTGGGTGTGTGTGTCTGTGTCTCTTTCTTTTACTTTTCTCCTTTGTTTCTTAAGTTCCACATAGGGTGAAATCACATGGTATTTGTTTTTCCTTGACTAGGTTATTTTGCTTAGCATTATACTCTCTAGCACCATGCATGCTATTGCAAATGGCAAGATTTCATTCTTTTTTATGGCTGAGTAATATTCCATCTCTCTCTCTCTCACACACGCACACACACTATATCTATCTATCTATCTATCTATCTCCATCCATTATCCATTCATCTGTTAGTGGACACCTGGGCTGCTTCCATAGGTCAGCTGTTGTAAATAATGCTGCAATAAACATGGGGGTGCATATATCCTTTTGAATTAGTGTTTCTTGGTCTACGGCCATACCACCCTGAATGCGCCCGATCTCGTCTGATCTCAGAAGCTAAGCAGGGTCAGGCCTGGTTAGTACTTGGATGGGAGAATTAGTGTTTTTTGGTATTCTTTAGGTAAATACCCAGTAGGATGATTACTGTATCATAAGGCAGTTCTTTTTTTTTTTTTTAAAGTAGGCTCTATGCCCGGTGTTTGGAGCCTGGTGTGGGGCTCAAACTCATGACCCTGAGATAAGACCTGAGCCATAATCAAGAGTTGGACACTTAAGCAACTAGGTAGGGCAGTTCTGTTTTTAATTTTTTGGGAAACCTCTACACTGTCTTCCTCAGTGTCTGCAGCAGTTTGCATTCCCACCAGCAGTGCACAAGGGTTCCTTTTACTCCATATCCTCGCTTATACGTTTCTTGTTTTTGATTTTAGCCATTCTGACATGTTTGACATGATTTCCATTGTGGTTTTGATTTTTCACTTCCCTGATGATGTGTGATGTTGAGCATCTTTTCATGTGTCTTAACATGCGTCTGTTGGCCATCTCTGTGTCTTTGCAGAAATGTTTGTTCATGTTTTCTGCCCATTTTTAATTGCATTATTGTTTTTTGGGGTATTGAGTTGTATCAGTTCTTTTTTTTTTTTTTTTTGTAAAGATTTTGTTTATTTATTTGATAGAGATCACAAGTAAGCAGAGAGGCAGGCAGAGAGAGAGGAGGAAGCAGGCTCCCCGCCCAGCGGAGAGCCCGATGTGGGGCTCGATCCCAGGACCCTGAAAACATGACCCAAGCCGAAGGCAGAGGCTTTAACCCACTGAGCCACCCAGGCGCCCTGAGCTGTATCAGTTCTTTATCTGTTTTGGATACTAACCATGCACTGGACATGTCATTTGTAGATATCTTCTCCCATTGATTAGGTGGGTTGCCTTTTAGTTATGTTGGTCATTTCTTTTCCTTTGCAGAGATTTTTTTTTTAATGTAGCCTCAGTAGTTTGTTTTTTCTTTTATTTTCCTTGCCTCAGGAGACATATCGAAAAAGAAATTGCCGTGACCAGTGTCAGAAAAATTACTTTCTGTGCTCCCTTCTAGGATTTTTATGGTCTCAAGTTTCACATTTAGGTCCTTAATCCATTTTGAGTGTATTTTTGCATAAGGTGTAAGAAAGTGGTCCAATTTTATTCTTTTTCATGTAGCTATCCAGTTTTCCCAAAACCATTTGAAAAGACTTTTTCTCATTGCATATTCTTAACCTGCTTTGTTGAAGATTAACTGACCATATAGTTGTGGGTTTATTTCTGGTCTTCCTATTCTGTTCTTTTGATCTATGTGTCTATTTTTGTGCCAGTACCATGCTTTTTGGATTACTACAGCTTTGTAGTATAACTTGAAGTCTGGAATTATGATGCCTCTGGTTTTGCATTTCTTTTTTTAAGACCGCTTTGGCTATTCAGGGTCTTTTGTGGTTCCATACAAATTTTAGGATTATTTGTTCTAGTTATGTGAAAAATGCTGCTGGTATGTACATTGCTTTGGGTAGCATATGCATTTTAACAGTGTTTGTTCTTCCAATCCCTGAGCATGAAATGTCTTTCCACTTCTTTTTTTTTCCTTTTCTTTTTGGTAAGGAATTGAGAGAGAGTGTGCGCACGCACACGTGAGTGTGAGGAGGGGCAGTGGGAGAGGGATAAGCAGACTCTCCACTGAGCAGGGAGCCTGACACAATCCTAGGACCCCACGATCTTAACCTGAACTGAAGGCACATGCTTAACCAACTGAGCACCTCAGGAACTCCTGTGTTGTCATTTCTTTAATGTGTTTTATAGTTTTCATAGTACAATGTGGGGCTTGATCTAAGGACCCTGAGATCATGACATGAGCTGAAATCAAGAGTTGGATGCATAACTGACCCACATGCCCCAAGTGGGATTGTTTTTTTTAATTTCTCTTTCTGTTGCTTCGTTATTAATGTGTAGAAATGCAACAGATTTCTGTACATTAGTTTTGTGTCCTGCTAGCTTTACTGAATTTATCAGTTCCAGCGATTTTTTGATGAGGTCTTCAGGGTTCTCTTTGTATGGTGTCTTATCATCTGCAGATAGTGAAAGTTCTGCTTCTTCCTTACCTATTTGGATGCCTTTTATTTCTTTTTGTTGTCGATTGCTGTAGCTATGACTTCCAGTACTGCGTTGAATAAAAGTGATGAGAGTGGGCATCCCTGTCTCATTCCTGACTATAGAGGAAAAAGCTCTATTTTTTTCCCATTTAGGAGGATCTTAGTTTTGGGATTTTCATATGAGGCCTTTATAATGTTGAGTTATGTTCCCTCTAAAACTATTTTTTTGAGGGTTTTTATCATGAATGGGTGTTATACTTTGTCAGATGCTTTTTCTGCTTCTGTTGAAATGATATATGGCTCTTTTTCTTACTTTAAGATTTTATTTATTTTTAAAATTTTTATTTGAGAGCAAGGTTGAGAGAGAGAGCGAGCAAGCGCACAAACAGGGAGGTAGAAACATACTCCCCACTGAGCAGGGAGCCTGATGCTGACTTGGATCCCAGCATCGGGACCTGAGCCAAAGGCAGATGCTTAACCAACTGAGTCACCCAGGCACCCCTAAGATTTTTTTTTTTAAATTAATGTATACAGCCAACATGGGGCTGGAACTTATCAAGAGTTGTACGTCCACCGACAACCAGCCAGGCACCCTTTCTTTCTCATATTGATGTGATGTATCACATTGATTGATTTGTGAATATTGAACCGCCTTTACAATCCAGGAATAAATCTCACTTGATTGTGGAGAATGATTTTGTAATGTATTGTTGGATCTGGTTTGCTAGTATTTTATTGAGGATTTTTGCATCTTTGTTCATCTGGGATTTTGGCTTGCAGTTTTTTGTGGTGGTGTGTTTATAGAACGAATTTTCTATTCCTTCCTCTTCTTTTTTGGAATAGTGTGAGAAGACTAGGCAGACACACTCTTCTTTAAATGTTTAGTAGAATTTGCCTGTGAAGCCATCTGGTGGTGGTTTTTGGGAGTTTAAAAATTATTTTTATTTTTTAAAGATTTTATTTATTTATTTGACAGAGATCACAAGTAGGCAGAGAGGCAGGCAGGGGGTGGGGGAGCAGGCTCCCTGCTGAGCAGAGAGCCTGATGTGGGGCTCAATCCCAGGACCCTGAGATCATGATCTGAGCCAAAGGCAGAGGCTTAACCCAATGAGCCACCAAGGTACCCTGGGAGTTTTTTAATTACTGAATCAGTTTCTTTTTTGGGAATTAGTCTGTTCAGATTTTATATTTCTTTTTGTTTTAGTTTTGTAGTTTGTATGTTTCTGGGGATTAATTATATTTTCTAGCTTGTCTAATTTTTTACATATCATAAATCTTTTCAAAACTGAGTATGTTGATTATTTCTTTGTATTCTTGAATTTTTAATACATCATAGTATGTTAACATTTCATTTGATGTTTCCAAATTGTTAAAATTGCTCACATATATTTTTATTCTCCTCTTAGGAATTTGGTAGATATTCATGCCAAATTAAAGTCAGGCATGGCTATGTGACTTGATTTAGCTGATAAAGCATGAGTAAAAGTAGTGTGTGATACTCCTAGATGGAAGCTTTAAGAGTCAGTATATACTTTGCCATACTGTCTCCTTCCTATAGTGCCTACTACTTTAGCCTAGATCTCTGAAGACTTGGAGAACTCCAATCAACTCTCAATGAGCATATAGCACAAAAGAATAAAATCTTAGTTATTTTAAGGCACCAAGATTTGTTGGTTTTTGTTATTGTAGCCTAACGTACTCGAACCTGACTTATATAATTGGTGTTAATCAATGCGACTTTTTTTTTTTGTAGGAACATTTATTGAGCAAACACATGTCAGATATAAACTGTTGTCCCAAGGTATATCTTTGGAGTTCAGTTTAAACGGTTGTAATATCAGTGGAGTTACGAAGAGAATCTTCTGGGGTGATTAGTTAGATGCCTTATTTTTATTTGTGGGCACATGTGTATTGACAGGTATTAGATAACGTTGGTAGGCTAGGAAAAGAAGGGAAGCCCAGAATGGAATGGTAAGTCCTTCAGAAGTGACAGATTTTATACCTGATAACATTAAATATAGGCCATTTGTTTTAGAAAATAAATCCATCTAAGCATAGTCTATTTTGGGAAGGCTATCTGTTAAATGAGTTAAGTGACTAGCCTGAGATTACTCAGTTACTTAGTGGCAGAACTGGGGGGAAAATATCAACCTTTTGGACTCTAGCCTTGTGTTCTTTTTATTATTAAGACATTTCACTTATTCTCTTAAGATTTTTAATCCACTCAATCTGTAATTATGCCTTTCAGTCCTAATTTTTCCCCCTAAACTTAATTAACATTTTCCCATCAATTTGCACAGAATTGTGTTAATCATAATTCTTGGCTCTTGACACATTATTCTTACTAATTTGTGCATGATCTTATGTAGAGTGTATTTATACTTAAGAAAAATAACTAATATCTGTGAATCCAACTTCTCAAGCTTTGCCAATAACTTAAATCTTCCTATGTGCTCTCCCTGACTCTTCCTAAATGGTAGCTATTATTCTGAGCTTTGTATTTCAGTCTCTTACATTTTATAAACGTTTTTTTTTTTTTTAAAGATTTTATTTATTTATCAGATAGAGATCACAAGTAGGCAGAAAGGCAGGCAGAGAGAGAGAGGGAAGCGGGCTCCCTGCCAAGCAGAGAACCCAATGCTGGGCTCGATCCCAGGACCCTGAGATCGTGACCTGAGCCGAAGGCAGAGGCTTTAACCCACAGAGCCACCCAGGTGCCCCTAGAAGTTTTATTATAGGTACGTTTACCTCAACAATATTTTGTTCTTAATTTTGTTTTTATAAAAAAATATGCTAACATGTAGTCTGGATTTGTTTTTTTCTTATTGGATATTGTGTTACTAATACTCATTCTTGTTGCATATGGTTGTAGTTCATTCATTTTTACCACCGTGTATAATATTCCATTCTGCAAACTTAATCATAATTGATCCGTTTTCCTTACTGTAGACATTTGGGTTGTTTCTAGTATTACGCTGTTAGAGACATGTTGCTGTGCGCATGTACTCGTATTTCTGTTAAACATGTGTTAAAATTTCTCTCAGATATGCAGCTAGAGGAATTGCAGGCTCATAGGGTACGCAATATTTAACTTTTATGAAAGGGTACCTAATTAATTTTCACCATTGTTATAATATTATTCATTAATTTTTCTTTCTTGACCAGGATTGCTAAAGGCTTTTTTTTTTTTACCTATTTTATTAATCTTTTGAAAGAACCAGGGAAGCTATTTATGAGCCTTGTTGTAATTATTTAAGTAATAAATTATTATGGTTTAAACTAAGCTTAGTGGAGATAGAGGGGGATGGGATTGGGAACTGTGAGGGATTTAAAGTAACACAGTCTGACTTGATGATCCAATTTGATATGGCGTTTGAGGGAATGGAAATTGTAAAGAATGCTCTTTGAGTTTCTGGCCCATATATAAATCAGGAGTGTAAATGTACTTACTTTGTCTAATCTTGTAATTGAAAAGTGGGTAGATCAGTTTTGTTTCATTAGTTTCAGTGCCAATATTTTCTGTTATTAGAAATAAAGCTTTTAAGGTTTTAAGGATTAAGGTTTTAACCTCCAGTTTGAAATACACATGCATGTCTTCATCTGAGAGTAGTTTTACTAAGTGATAGAGACCTTAACTGATCAATTAATAAAGAGAAAAATATTTTTTAAAAAAGCGCTTAGAGATACTGTTTATTTTCTCTAATACTTGGGAAACATGTTATATAAACTACTTTACCTTCCTTAAGAGGGACTTTGAAACTGTTGTCCTAAAATATTATCACTGGTAGACTTTTGTTTTTTAGATTTTACTTGTTTATTTGACCGAGAGAGATCACAAGTAGGCAGAGAGGCAGGTGGAGAGAGAGGGGGAAGCAGGCTTCCTGCTGAGCAGAGAGCCCCCTGTGGGGCTTGATCCTAGGACCTTGAGATCATGACCTGGGCGGAAGGCAGAGGCTGAAACCCACTGAGCCACTCAGGTGCCCTCACGGATTGCCTCTTAACCAAATAAACTGGATTACTCTAGACGGAAGATAGGTCAGAAATAACACAAAGCTGTAAACTCCCAGTGCTTCCTCTATTGTTTAGAAGTATTAGTTTCTAAGGGACTAAGTAATTTAGAGTCCAGGATAATCAGTCTACTTTATCCTTTCTATATTTCTGCTTTGAGAAATACAGAACTTACATGCAAATTCATTATTAGGAGCTCTCATTACTTAACTGAGATGTAGAATGATAATTGGAATTGCTTTCCTTGTTTTTGAATTACAGTGGGGAAGTTTAAGTTTTTTTTATGATAGTGGTTTTTCACTAGCTATCAAAGGTGATGATTGATTTTCAAGGGTGTAGGAGGTAATTGGCAGAACAAGTGTTTTAAAAATGGTTTGTAGGGGTACCTACCTGGCTGGCCCACTTGGTAGAGCCATCACCTCTTGATCTCTGGGTTGTGAGTTCAAACCCCATGTTGGGCATGGAGCTTACTTAAAATTTTAAAAACTAACATAAAAAAAAAAGGAAAAAAAGAGTTTGCATCTTTCAGGGAACCCCTGGTTTTATAGTTTAATTTAAAGCTTTTTATTTAATCATGGAGAATTTGGTAAAAATTAATTTAGCTGGAGTAAATAATAAAGAATTTGATCCACTTACAAAAGAATAAATAAAAATTAATGAAGTCTTGTATTTTTCGGTTACCATTTTGTTTTCAAATCTTTGCTGCTTTCTTGGTGGGCCTTTTCCCTTTTTGTGTATAACCATTTGTGATTCAAAATGAGGCACTACCTCAAATGATTACAATTGCTCTCTTGGTTCTGCTGTGAGTAAGACCATTATTATCAAAAACATCATATGACATTTCTAATAGATGACTTTCTCAGTTCACTGAAACCGAACAGCTGTTTCAAACAGATGCCCTTTCTGTGGGCATTTATCATCTGCGGATCAATTTATTGTTTTTTTGTGATGAAGATATCCACATTTTGAGCGATTTTTTTAAAAAAAAAATCAGATTTTAATATTTTGAATTTCAATATATTGCCCAACAATGTAAGTAAAAATACGTGTTTAAGCAATTTTTAAAAACTTTATTTATTTGAGAGGGAGAGGATGATTATTATTCTGTGAAAAATGCTGTTGGTATTTTGATAGGGATTGCATTAAATATGTACATTGCTTTGGGTAGCATATGCATTTTAACAATATTTGTTCTTCTAATCCCTGAGCATGGAATGTCTTTCCATTTCTTTTTGTTTTTCTTTTTTCCAAAGAATTTATTTGAGGGGGGTGGAGGGGGGGAGAGAGAGAGAGAGAGAGAGAGAGAACACGCATGCGTAGAGCATGAGGTGGGAGAGGGGCTGAGGGAGAGGGAGAAGCAGATTCCCTGTTGAGTGGGGAGACCTGCGCAGGGCTAGATGCCAGGACCCTGGGCAGAGTTGTAATTGACTGAGTCTCCCAGGCACCCCAGCAAAAATATACATTTAAAGAAAACTGAAAAAACTAATTGAGAAAAGCCAGAGGATTTTAGGATTATTTATCCCAGTGAATGTATTGAGATGCAACATTAATAAGCCTGTTAGAGGTTTCTTGGTGACTGGTTTAGATTTTGTCTAAGATACTACTGAACCCAAGGGATAATTATTAAAGATGAATAAGGGGGATATCATTTCATGTTCCAGTGTAGTGAACTAAATGTCTTGATCTTAGCCAGTCAGATTTTATGTAAGTTGTCAAATTGGTGAAGCAGTTTTCATGAAAAGTACATTTTGAGTATTTTCTTTGTTGAATGAATTGTTTGCCTTTTGTGACAATTTTAACAGCACATAATGTATTAACTAGCAGTTCACCTCATTTGCAGTACTACAGCCTTATTGTTCTGGAAATGATATAACACCTCTTTAAGACTAAGTTTCTTGTGGGCAGAGTTCATGTTACTTATCTTTCTACCTTCGGTGCCTCATATTGCCTGGGACATGATAGGGCCTCTGTGTGAATGTTTGTTGAATGAATAAATAAACCTTTTTAACATAAAGTGAAAACCCAAGCAGAGCCATCAGAATGGGACAGTGATCTAAAACTTTGCCAGTTAATAGATTGACTTTAAATAGATCCTAGTTTATAAAAGATTACTAATCTCTATTATTTGCTTTCATTCTTTCATTCAAGAGGTTTGGTGCCTGTTGAGTGCCAGGTTTTATACTAAATGCTGGGTTTTGTACTAAATATAATAATGAACAAAACATTAAGTCCTTGCTCTCAAGGCGATTAAATTCTAGTGGAGGGAATGAGCAATAAAACCAGTATTTAGAATGTCAAGCCAGGCAGGCTACAGAGGAAATTAAAACAAGGAAGGTGGGGTAGGGTGTAACTTGGGTACGGAATTGTCACTTTTATACAGGGTGACCAGGGAGGTGCTGTGTGAGTAGAACCCAGAAGGAAATGAGACTATCTGGGAGAAGTGCATTACACGCTAGGGAAGAGCAATTACAAAAGTAGCATCAGCAAAGAGACTGCTGTGCTGCTGGAACAGGATAGGTGTGCGCAGAATAGCAGCAGATGAGGTTAAAAAAGGAGAATGGGAGACAGGTCATGTAAGGCCTAGTAAGCCATTTAAGGACTTCAGGGTTAATTACTGAGTACAGTGCCAATAGTTGGAGGATTTTGAAGAAGAGGGATGATGTTATTTATGACTTAGTCCGTTTGCTCTGGCTGCTGCATAGAAAATATGCAGTCAGTGGTGCAGGAAGGGGAAAAGGTAGTGGGGTGGAAGCAGAAAGACCAGGTGCAGGATACTCTAAATATTCTAGGCATAGAGATGATCAGGGTTGGGTTAAGATTTTAGCAGTTTAGGTGGTAAGAAGTGGTCAGACTCTGGATATATTTTGAAGGAAGACCCTACACGTTTGGGTGATGCATTGATTGTGGGATAAGACTATTAAGAGGAACAGGGTTTAGAGGAAGTGGAAATACATGTTATTTTTTCCTTGATTTCTGTCCCTGATGCTAGGCTTTAATTCTCTAGCTAGAATAGGAAAGAATTGCTACCTAACACTGGAATTTGATACTATGGAAAGAAAACTGATTTGGGATCCCTAACGTGGCTTTTCAAGGCCTGATGCTCTCACTTTCAGAGACTTGGCTAAATCATTTTTTGAGCCTCTTCAAGCTCTGTGTCCTTAACCAGAAAAATGACTTGGTTGACCCTGATGGTCTCTAACATGATTTCATTTGTTACAATTTTGTCTGTTTGATTATTTTTGGAAGTGCATTGATGACTTCCCCTTTATCCACTTACTAATTATAGGCATTCCTTGTATTTCTGACCTTCCCTCTTATCACCTGTATTCTTCTGGCTTTAATCAGTTTTATAAATACCTCTCAGACCTATACTTTAAACTGACTTTTTTCTGAGTTCTAGATTCATTAAATTCATTAATTCATTAAATTTGCTCCAGTAGGTTCAATCCTGAATTCATTTTCTCTCTCCTAAACTTGCCCTTCTTCCTGTGCTCAGCGGTTGGTAATGTGGATTATAGGATTTCTGTTATTAATAGCTGATCTTTAACCTTATTTAGTTACTAATGTTCATTTTGCTAAGATAAGTTAATTGGAATTAAGTTTGGGAAACTAACCTGGCAGATATCACAGTGTGATCCATGATCCTGAAACCATTTCAGGGAACCTGCAAGATCAAAACTTAATTTTTATAATACTAAAACATTTGACTTTTTAAAAACTGTGGACATTTGCTCTGATGGTACATATGCAGTGGTGTATACAACTACTGGCTCCTTATTTCAGATCCTAGCAGTGGCATTCTTCCCCTATATGCATTTGCAGGGAAGAAAACAATTTCACTTAAGGTTTTTGATGAAGCAGTAAAGTATGTTAATTTTCTTAAGTCTTATCCTTAGGTACATGACTTAATATTCTGTGTGGTGAAAAAGGTAGTATAAAACATTTCTGCTGCATGGTACAGTCATTTAAAATGATGATGTAGGGGCACCTGGGTGGCTCAGTGGGTTAAGCCTCTGCCTTCAGCTCAGGTCGTGATCTCGGGGTCGTGGGATCGAGCCCCAAATCGTGCTCTCTGAATCGGGAGCCTGCTTCCTCACCCTCTTTCTCTACCTGGCTCTCTGCCTACTTGTGGTCTCTGTCTGTCAAATAAATAAAAATCTAAAAAAAAATTATAAAATGATGATGTATAGCTATGTTCATTTACATATGTAGATATCCATGACGCAGTTGAAGGAGAAGAGCTGAAATACACTGTCATTAGGAAAACAGCCTAATTTGGGACCTGACTCTGTTACAGCTTTAGTTTTACTTAGTATACCACTGGTATCAGATGTTCTGAGTGCAGAATCAAGACTTTCCCTTCATTATGTCTTGGGATATGAGCACTTGTGAGACTCAAGAAATCTCTTCATGCTTTATAGCCCAGCCAAGTTCATAGAACTGTAAGAGATCTCTCTGTTTCACAGCCCAGCTGCTGGGATTTTGAGCAACTGAGACATTTTCTTTTCTCTTTAGTCCCACCCCAGCTTTTCTCTCTTTTGGAGAAAGCATTTACCTAATACCCTCAAGGCATCCTGTAGTGAGTGTGCCCTATGCCCCTTGGGGACATTTTTCTCTTAGCTTCGTAGCCCTGTTCCCAGCATTTTGGGGCCCTACCTCCTCATTCCCCTCTTGCAGCTCTAGTACTTGGAAAGCATCCTTTTTCCCCCTCTCTTTTAAAAAATTTAAATTCAGTTAATTAACATGTATAATGTATTACTGGTTTCAGAGGTAGAATTCAGTAATACCATCAGTCTTCTATAATACCTAGTGCTCATTATGTCATGTGACCTCCTTAATGTCCATTACCCAGTTACCCAGTTCCCCTGACCCTCCTCCCCTCCAGCAACCTTTTCAAAAAAGTGCAGATTTGCCTTGGGAGTGTGTGTGCTAAATCTGTCTTGCCAGTCCTTATGCTTCCCTTACAAATTTGTTAAACATTGGGCTAATTTTCCCCTTTTGTAGCAGGTTCACTCTTATTTTCACCATGACCGCAGGCATGGGCTTGTTCTTGCAGGAATTTAGTTCACTTACGCTTCTTTGCATCTCAGCTCTCTGAATTTTATTTTTTTTAAGATTTTATTTATTTATTTGTCAGAGAGAGAGGGAGAGAGAGCGAACGAGCACAGGCAGACAGAGTGGCAGGCAGAGGCAGAGGGAGGAGCAAGGAACCCGATGTGGGACTCGATCCCAGGACGCTCGGATCATGACCTGAGCGGAAGGCAGCTGCATAACCAACTGAGCCACCCAGGCGTCCCTGAATTTTTTTTTTTAAACTATGACTTTATAGTCTCTCTGGCTTGTTCTTACTGTTGAGGAGGTGGGAGCAATGATAGTCTTTTGTGAGTTTCTGCATCCTAACTATAAATAGTAATCCAAGGATTTAGTATGTTGTGTTCAAAATAATTGGTATTGGTTGACAGTTCACATTGAAATTATTTAGCCAATTCTTTTAATAAAATTTTACTAAAATAAGGTATTGGCCGTATTTAGTCTTGATGAAAACCTGATATTAAATGTGTGTTGACACAATAAAGTTTTATTATGGTAGAATATATAGAACATAAAATTGTACGGTTGGGACTAAATATATTCAGAATGTTGAGAAACCATCACTGCTGTCTATTTCCAGAACATTTTCATCATCCCAAACAAAAACTTCAGCCATTGGGTAACAACTCCTCATTGCTCCCACCTTCTTTCCCTTGGTAACCTGTAACCTCTGTCTCTGTGAATTTGCCTATTCCAGGCATTTCATAAGTAGAATAATATAATATTTGTTCTTTTTGTGTTTGTCTTACTTCATTTAGCATAATCTTTTCGAGGTTCATTCATGTAGCATGTGTCAGAACTTTCCTTTTTATTGCAGAAATGTATTTTCTTCTGTCTGTGCATCTTTCACATTTTATCCATTCCTCTGTTAATGGACACTTAATGTTTTTACCTTTTGTTTATTATGATTAAATCTGCTATGACTGTATAAGTATACAAGTGTCTGAGTCCCTGTTTTCACTTCTTTTTGGTCTGTCCCTAGGAGTGGAATTGCTGGGTTGAAAGGTTTTCTGAGTTTAGCTTTTTGAGGAATCCCCAGATGATTTTCCACAGTGGCTGCATATGTTATGTTCCTGCCAGCAATGCACCATTGTTTAATTTGTCCATATCCGCATGAACATTTGTTATTTGTTTTCTCGCTTTATTTTTTTAAACAACAGTTGTTATTTTCGGTTTTGGTTTTATAGTAACCATCCTGGTAAGTGTGAAGTGATATCTCATTGTGGTTTTCATTTGCATTTCTTTAATGAGTAGTAACGTTGAGCCTCTTTTCATGCACCAACTGGCCATTTGTAAATCTTTGGTGCAGTGTCTATTCAAGTCCTTTGCCCATACTTTAATTGCGTTTGTTTTTTGTTGTTACTGAGTTGTAAGAGTTCTTTATATATTTTGGATATTAAATTCTTTTTTAAAAAAGATTTTATTTATTTATTTGACAGAGAAAGAGAGCACAAGCAGGCAGAGCAGCAGAAGGAGAGGGAGAAGCAGGCTCCCCGCGGGGGGGGTTGATCCCAGGATTCTGGGATCATGATCTGAGCTGAAGGCAGTCACTTAACCAGCTGAGCCATCCAGGGGCCCTGGATATTAAATTCTTACCCAGAGATATGATTTGTGCATATTTTCTTCCAGTTCTCCACATTGTTTCTTCACTTTCTTGATGCTATCCCTTGATGCCTAGAAGCTTTTAATTCTAATGAAGTCTGATTTGTCTATTTTTCATTTTTTGTTCCCTATGCTTTTGGTGTCATATTTAAGAAATGATTTTTAAATCCAACACCATGAATATTTCTCCCATGCTTTCTTCTGAGAGTTTTATAGTTTTAGCTCTTAGATTTAGGCCTTTGATCTATGAATGAACACACACACACACCCCTCACCACCTTTGTTACACACACCCCTCACCACCTTTGTTAGATCATGACCTGAGCTGAAATCAAGAGTCTTAACCAGTCTTAACCAATCAAGCCACCCACCCAGGCACCCTTTCCCAGCATCACTTTTCCCCTCACCCCAGCAACATTTTTGAAAACGTTGTCTTTTCCCCACTGAATGGTCTTGGTAACCTTGTTGAAAATCAGTTGATCATAGAGATGAAGGTTTATTTCTGGGCTCAGTTCTGTTCCATTTATATTTATGTCTCTCCTTGTGCCTGTACCATGTTTTGATTATTGTGGTTTTGTAGTAAGTTTTGGAATCAAGAAATGTGAGTCCTTCAACTTCGTTCTTTTACTTCCCGATTGTTTTGGGTATTCAAGATTCCTTGGAATTCCATATAAATTTTAGGATGTGGGTTCTTTTTCTTTTTCTTTTTTTTTTAAGATTTTGTTTATTTATTTGGCAGAGACACAGTGAGAGAGGGAACACAATCAGGGTGAGTGGGAGTGGGAGAGGGAGAAACAGGTCTCTCGCTGAGCAGGGATCCTGCTCCCAGGACCGTGGGATCATGACCTGAGCCGAAGGCAGATGCTTAATGACGGAGCCACCCAGGTGTCCCACTTTTTTTTTCTTTTGAAGGATTTTATTTATTTGAGATAGAGTGAGAGAGAGAGAACACAAGTGGGGTGGGGGGCAGAGGGAGAGGAAGAAGCATGCTCTCCACCCAGTTGGGAGTCCTAGCGGAGCTGGATCCCAGAACCCTGGGATGGTGACTTGAGCCACCCAGGTGACCCATGTGTTTTTCTATTTCTGTGAAAAACACTGTTGGGATTTAGATAGGGATTGTATTGAATCTATAGAATCATTTTGGGTAATATTGTCATTTTAATATTAAATTTTCCAATACATGAATATAGGATATCTTTGCATTTATTTAGGTCTTCTTTGTTAAAGCATCATTTTGTAGTTTTCAGTGTACAAGTCTTGTGTTTCATTGTTTAAAGTTATTCCTAAGTATTTCATTATTTTTTATGCCATGTAAATGTCCTTTTCATTTATTCATGTAAATTTATAGAAATACAACTGATTTTTGTGCATTTATTTTGCATTCTTCAGTTTTGCTGAATTCATTTAGTAGCTCACACTGCTACATTCTTTAGGGTTTTCCACATAAAAGATTCTGTCATCTGTGAATAGAAATGTTTTTATGTCTCTCCTTTCAATTATGATGCTGTTTATTTCTATTTGTTGCCTAATTGCTCTGGCTAGAACTTCCAGCTGTGTTGAATAGGAGTGGTGAAAATAGGCATCCTTGTCTTTTTTGTTCCTGATCTTAGGAGAAAAGTTTCCAATTTTTTTTACTATTGAATATAATGTTAGTTGTGGGTTTTTCCATATATGGCTTAATCATATTGCGGCAGTTCCCTTCTATTCCCACTTCATTGAGTGTTTTATCATTAAAGGGTTTTGGATTTTGTTAAATGCTTTTTCTGCACTAGTTGATGTTCATGTGGTTTCTGTCCTTCATTCTGTTAGTGTGGTGTTATCACATTGATTATTTTCTAATATCAAACTTCCCTTGCCTTCTGGGGATAAATCCCATTTGATAATAAGTGTGATCCTCTCAGTATGTTGTTGAATTTGGTTTCTTAGTATTTTGTTAGGGATTTTTACTCTGCAATTCGTAAAGGATACTAACAGTTTTAGTATTTAGTATATTACTATTTTAGTATTTTATAAGTGGTATCCTGTAATTTTCTTGTAGTGTCTTTTTCTGGCTTTGGTATCAAGGTAGTGCTGGCCTGATGAAATGAATTTGGAGTGGTCTCTTCTCTTTAGTTTTTGTTTTGTTTTGTTCTTAAAGATTTATTTGAGAGAGTGCATGCACACACACAAGCAGGGAGAGAGGCAGAGAGAGAGGAAGATGGAGACTGCCCACTGAACAGGAAGTGTTGATGAAGGACTCAATCCCAGGACCCCAAGATCATTGCATGATCTGAGCCAAAGGTAGATGCTCAATCAACTGAGCCACCCAGGCTCCCTTCTTTAGTTTTTTGGAATAGTTTAAGAAGGTTTCTTTTTAATTCTTCTTCAGATATTTGGTAAAATTTGGGCTCCTGAGTGGCTCAATGGGTTGTGTCTGCCTTTAGCTCAGATCATGAACCCAGGGTCCTGGATCAAGCCCTGTATTGTGCTCCCAGCTCAGTGGGGATCCTGTTTTTCCCTCTCCCTGTGCCGCTGCCCCCACTGCTTGTGTTCTCACTCTCTCTCTTAAATAAATAAATAAAATCTTAAAAAAATAAAACAACTTGGTAGAATTCACGGGTAAAGCCATCTGGTCCTGGGCTTTTCTCTGTTGCAAGTGTTTTGATTACTGATTCAAACTGCTTAGTTGTTGAGTGTTCAGATTGTCTCTTCTTGAGTCGGTTTTGGTAGTTTGTGTGTGTCCAGGAATTATCCAGTTTGTTGATGTGCAGTTGTTCCTAAGAATCTCTAGTAATCCTTTTCATTTCTGTGTAATTGGTAGGTTGTCCTCACTTTCATTTCTGATTTTAGTAATTTAGGTTCTTTCTTTTTTCTTAATCTAGCTAAACGTTTGTTGATTTTGTTGACTTTTTGCTCAAAAGAACCAACTTTGAAAAAAAAGAAAGCCAACTTTGGGTTTTGTTGACTTTCCGTTTTTTTCTAATCTGGATTTAATTTACAACATAATCTTTATCATTTCTGCTACCTTTGGGTTTCATTTGCTGTTCTTCTAGCTCTGTAAAGTATAGTTAGGTTGTTGATTTGCAGTCTTCTTTTTTTTAATAGTTTTTACAGCTGTAAATTTCTTAGCACTGCTTTTTCCTGTATCCTGTAAGTTTTGATATGTTGTTTTTATTTTCATTTGTTTCAAAGTATTTTGTAATATTGCTTGTGATTTCTTCTTTGGTCTATTGGTTGGTGAAGAGTATGCTGTTTAGTTTACACATATATGTATATTTTCCAGTTCTTTTAGAAAGATTTTATTTATTAGAGAGAAATAGAGAGAGAGAGTGTATGTGTGTGTGTATATGTGTATGTGAGAGAGAGAGAGAGCAGGGGGAGGGGCAGAGGGAGAAGGAGAGAAAATGCCAAGCAGAATTCTTATTGAGCATGGGGCCTGATGTGGGGCTTAATCCCATGACCCCAAGATCATGACCTGAGCTGAAACCAAGAATTAGTACTCAACTGACTGAGCTACCCAATGCTCCTCCAGTGTTTTTTGTTTTGTTTTGTTTTCTGTTACTGATTTCCAGTTTCATTTTATTGTGATTGGAAAACATATTCTGCGTGATTTGAATCTTTTAAAATGTATTAAGACTTATTTTGTGGTCTTATTAATGTCTGTCATGGAGAAGGTTCTGTTTGTATTTGAGAAGAATGTGTATTCTTCTGTTGTTTGGTGGAACATTCTGTATATGTCAGGTCTAGTACAGTAGGTATCTTTGTTGTTCAGGTCTTTTATTTCTTTATTGATCTTATGTTTGGTTCTTCTGTCCAGTGTTGAAAATGGGGTATTGAAATCTCCAATTATTATTATTGTAGAACCATCTGTTTCTTTTTTCAGTTCTGTTACTTTTTATTTAATATATTTTCAGGTTTTGTTTTTAGGTATGTATATGTTTATAATTGTTATATATTAACCTTTTATTAATATAGAGTGCCCTTTTTTGTCTCCAATAACCTTTTTTTCCCTATGTAGTATATTTTGTTTAACAAAAATATAGTAATTCCAGCTCTTTTAGTTAACTGTTGCGTGGAATACCTTACTCCTTTATTTTCAGTCTCTTTGTGTCTTTGTGTCTAAGTTTTCTCTAGATGATATGTAGATGATATTTTTTAAATCTATTATGCCAATCTCTGCCTTTCAGTTGAAGAAGTTAATCCATTTACATTTAAAGTAATAACTAATAAGGATTTATTGTTTTGATTTAGTTACTTTATACATACGTCTTGTTTTTTGTTCCTCAGTTCCCCTGTTATTGCCCTTTTTTACACAGTTGATTTTCTTATAGTGTACTTTTCTGATTCCCCTTTTTCCTCTTCTGTAATACTTTTTAGTTAACTTCTTAATGGTTACTTGGGAATCACAATTAACATCTCAAACTTAATCAGCCAAGTTTGATTAATACCAGCTTAGTTCAATAGTATGTAAACACTGATCCTGTGTATCTCTGTCATTTTCCCTTTATATTGCTATTACCACTGATTACCTTTGTGCCCATTAACATAGATTTATCATCATTTTTTAAAGATATGTGTACCTTTGCCTTTTAAATCATAAAGGAAGGGAGAAAAAAGAAGCATTTCTTCTTGTAGCTTTGGGTTACTCTCTAGTGTCCTTTCATTGCAGGCTGAAGCTCTTCCTTTAACATTTCTTACATAGTAGGTCTAATAATGAATCTCCTCAGCTTTTGTTTTTCTGGAAATGTCTAAATTTCTCCTTCATTGTAGAAGGATAGTGCTGCCAGATAAGATTTTTGTTTCTTTCCAGACTTTAAACACATCATTCCCAGTGCTGCCTGAGTTTTATGGTTGGTGAGGCATCAGCTGTTAGCATATTGAGGGTCTCTTCTGTGTGTGAAGTTCCTTTTTCCTTGCTGCTTTCAGGATTCTTTATCTTTGGGTTTTTACACTCTGAATATAAAGTATCTTGACATGGATCTCTTTGAGTTTATCCTTCTTGGAGTTGTTGAGATTTTTGGGTGTGTGTATTCATGTTTTTCATCAGATTCTGGAAAATTTCAGCTACTATTTCTTCAATTATCATTATTTTTGCTCCTTTAAATTTTTCTTTTATGATTCCTATGATGCCTATGTGGGTTAAAATGTCCCTCAGGGTGTTTTTCTTCATTCTTTTTCTTTCTGTTCCTCAGACTGGATAATATTGACTTTTTTTTTTTTTTAAGATTTTTTAAAATTTTATTTTATTTATTAGAGAGAGAGAGAGAGCACAGGCAGACAGAGAAGCAGGCTCCCTGCTGAGCAAGGAGCCCGATGTGGGACTCGATCCCAGGACGCTGGGATCATGACCTGAGCCGAAGGCAGCTTAACCAACTGAGCCACCCAGGCGTCCCTAATATTGACTTTCTTATGTTAAAGTTCACTGATCCTTTTTTTCTGCCTATTTAAATCTACCGAATGCTGCTAGTGAATTTTTCATTCAGTTATTATATTTTTAGTTTTGGCATTTCTTTTTTTTTTTTTAAGGTATTATTTCTTTGACAGAGAGAGTGAGCAAACACATAAGCAAAGGGAATGAGCCACAGGCAGAGGGAGAGGGAGAAGCAGGTTTGCAGGGATCCTGATGCAGAGTTCAGTCCCAGGACCCTGGGATCATGACCTGAGCTGAAGGCAGATATTTAATTGACTGAGCCATCCAGGTGCCCCTGTTTGGTTCTTTTTATAATTTCTGTCTCTAAATTGATTTTCTCATTTTTCCCATACATTGTTTTCCTTATTTCATTTTATTTATTTTTTGTCATTGGGTTTCCTTTAGCCCATTGAGCATATTTAGGACACTTGATTTAATATCTTTGGCTACTAATTCCAAATTCTGTACTTCTTCAGGAATGGTTTTGTCAAATGCTTTTTTTCTTGTGAATGAACCATGTTTGTTTGTTTGTTTGTATGCATTGTAATTTTTTGTTGAAACCTGGACATTGTATTACAATGTAGTAACTCTGGAAGCTAGATTCTCTGACTGCACAGGTGTGTGTTTGTTTTTGAGGCTGCTGCCATCTGTTTGTGACTTTCCCAAACTATTTTTGCAAATATGTATTCTTGGTGGTGTGTGGTCATTGAAGTTTCTTTTCTGTTACCTTTGCAGTTAGCTAATGCCCTGATGATTTTCTTTAATATCTGGCTAAAATGACCAAAAAATGTGCTGTCTCTAAATATTCCAGTAGATGTTGTTGTGGGAAGCCCGTGCAGCCTGCAAGGGCCTTAAGAAAGGGAAGTGTCTGCATTATGTCAGTCTTTGATCTGCCAGACTTACCAAAATGTGTAACCCCCAGTTTTTTGATATCAAGGTTCCCCATTGCCTGCCCTGGCACCAACCAGCTGCTCCAGGAATGCAGGACAGGGCTGAGGAATGGGCAGTGTTAGCTGATTCCCACATGGGTTCTCCTAGCAGCCTGTGTCTCTTTTAGCAAACACTCAACGGTTGTTTTGAGTGGCCAGTCAGGCTCCAGAGTTCTGAAATAGTTGATTCTGTTTGTTTTTTTCCAGTTTACTGGTTGTTTTGGGTGGAGGGACCAACCTTCATAGCTTCCTACTATTCATCTCAGGTGTCACAGTGGTTTTATATTGGCTTTCTAATATAGTGTTTATGAATAGAGGAATATCCTTTGTAGGTTTCCTTTTTCTGGTTTGTGTGTGTGATTATTCATACTATAAAAGGAAAAGAAAAGAATTATCTTCAGATTTTAACACATAAAGGATTAAGATATTTAAGTGTTTGGGGGAAAAATTTCTATAAGCATTATGGAACTTTTATTTCAGTGCTCTGTTGGTGTTTTGTATAGTAACTTTGTTTTATGTAAATAAGAAATTTGTGTCTCTACTGAAAAAACTTAATTTTTAAATGTTAGTTATTCCTCACTAAGTGGTTAGCTTACATATCCTAGAAAGCATTAGATGTTCATTATGATTGTTGAGGGAAAAAATAATAAAAAATTTTTTTTATTAATGAATTTACTTCATGAATTTACTTCATTTACAACAGGTTTAATTTAAAGCCACCGTCCCTACAGAAAATGTTATAAAGAAATAAGTAAAACTGTCTTTATTGTGAAGTCATGCTACTCTACTTGATACTTTAGAACTTTGATCTGCCTTTTTAAGATTGGATTTTATTTTATTTTAAAGATTTATTTATTTGACAGAGAGGGAGAGATCACAAGTAGGCAGAAAGACAGGCAGAGAGAGGGGGAAGATTGGCTTATTTATTTATTTATTTATTTGTCAGATAGAGAGCACAGGAGCGAGTGGCAGGCAGAGGCAGAGGGAGAAGCAGGCTCCCTGCCGAGCAAGGAGCCCGATGTGGGACTCGATCCCAGGACACTGGGATCATGACCTGAGCCGAAGGCAGACGCTTAACCAACTAAGCCACCCAGGCGTCCCGGAAGATTGGCTTTTAATCCAAACTTTAAATGCTCCAAGTATTTTGCATGTAAATTTTGCTTCCTTGCCTAAATTACTTTTCTTTAGGTATTTTAAAAACAATCTTCAGCTTTCTCCTCCAATTTTTCTGTAGTTTTAACAAGAAATTGTTTTGAGAATATCTCAAAGACATCTCAAAGATAATTGCAACTCTAATAAATCCTTTAATATTAGAGAAGTTTGAATTAGAAGGTAAATTTACGTCTGAAGAACTTATTACCACAAATGCCAAAAGAGCCACAATCTGACACCATTTTTGCAGGTAAATAAGCATAGTAGAGGATCTAGTTTGGGAAGGTTTACAGCTATATAGCTGTTGTCTTTTTTTTTTTTTTTTTTTTTTTTTTCCTTAAGTGTGTATGTGTGTGTTTCCCATTCTTAGGACAAAACTGAGTTGGCATTCCCGAATGGTTTTCTGTATTCTGTAAGTAAACAGAATGGTTACATTTCCACAATAAACAAAAAACAAAAAAAACATGAAAAATTTTTCTTAATTTGACAGCAGACAGTCCCAGATCCAGTTTAGCCCCAGAGGGTAAAGGAAGGTTTCTTTTAAGCACTTGTAGTTGGAAAGTGACACTAAGCTTTTTCAGCTGTATATATACATCTGTGTATAAAGTGTTACATGCTGTCATTCTGAGTGTCATTTATTGCCCTTTTACCTTTTTAATTTGATCTAGCTACAACAAAAAGCTTGAGATATTTTTGAAAGCTACAAAAGCATAAGCATTTTGCATTGTATACACACATACATGCGTATATACATATTTGGGGATATATATGTGTGTATATATACGGAGTAGATATGTGTACATGTGTATACATGATAAGTGCAGTGAGTAAAAAAAAGCAATAAAGGAATAGAGAGGGTCAGAGTCAGGAAAAAGTTCTCTGAAGATTAACATGCTGAAATTTGAGAATTTATAATGGTTTACTATATAGTTAAGTCTTTAAAATATCAAAACAGTTGTGGAGTTTTTGTTTAGGGCTTATTTTATTTTTATTTATTTTTTTTAAGATTTTATTTATTTATTAGTTAGAGAGAGAGCGCGCGAGCACAGGCAGACAGAGAGGCAGGCAGAGGCAGAGGGAGAAGCAGGCTCCCTGCCAAGCAAGGAGCCCGATGTGGGACTCGATCCCAGGACGCTGGGATCATGACCTGAGCCGAAGGCAGTCGCTTAACCAACTGAGCAACCCAGGCATCCCTGTTTAGGGCTTATTTTAAATTATAGTACATTAACTTTTAAGGTGAAAATAGCTTTTTCAATGGCATAAATTAAACATTAAACTAAAAATTTAGGTATTTACCATAAATCGCATTGTTTATACTGTCATTTTCAGGAATATTAAGATAGGTTAAGATCCCAACAACTGCAAATAAAACTTTTTACTAAACTAGGTAAAATATTTAATTTTCAGGAAATCAGTAATTCAGCACTGCTTTCTTATACTACAGTAAGATTAATCAACTGTAAAGGTAATGTAAACAATTGTTAATTCTTAAATTTTTTTTAAAAGATTTTATTTATTTATTTGTGTGTGTGAGAGAGAGAAAGAGCACAAGTAGGCAGAGCAACAGGCAAGGGAGAGAGAGAAGCAGGCTCCCTGCCAAGCAAAGAGCACAATGCGGAATTCAATCCCAGGACCCTGGGATCATGACCCGAGCTGAAGGCAGCAGTTTAACCAACTGAGCCACCCAGGCATCCCATTAATTTTTTTTTAATAGATTTTATTTTTATCTGCCAGAGAGAACACAAGTAGGGGGAGCAGCAGGCAGAGGGAGAAGCAGACTCCCCGTTGAGCAGGGAGCCCAGTTCAGGACTTGATCCCAGGACCCTGGGAATTGTAACCTGACCTGAAGGCAGGCACCCAACCGAGCCACCCAGGCATCCCAATAAATTGTTACTTCTTAAAGGTTGTTTTTATTATAGCATTCTATGTGTTTTTGTCCTCACCTAATGAGGAAAAATGTTGACATGTGTAATTCTACTTAAAGGTAATTAGAAATGTCGAGGAACCTATTTAGTTTGGGAGTATTTTTTCTTTAATACTGATCTAGACTGTGACAATGAAATTCTTTAACTGTCTTTACTGATCATTTTGACTTAATTAAAATGTTAGAGTTATACTGTGACTAATTAAAAAACGGATCTGCATTTGAGGATGTGGTATTTGAAATTTTTGTAGTAGGATTTAGCTTTATAAAATAAAGTGTTTTTTTCTCTTACTAATATGAACTGGAAATGGCTTTCTTATTGCTGATAGGGTAGAAAATACCTAGGAAGTTATTTTATAGACCAGAATTATTTTGATAGAAAATATTCTGAGTTATAAAAACAGAATGTCCTTTGATACATTGTTCAAATGCATTTTATGAAGAAAAGATTAAAAGTTATATGACTCCTTTTTAAAATTGTACCCACTTAGAACTACTAAAATCAATTAAGTGCTCTATACCAGCATTGTCCAATAGAAATACGTGGACTCCATACTTAATTTAAAAATATTTTTTAAAAAGAGTTCATTTTAGTAATACATTTTACATAACCAGATATGTCTGGGATTTTTAAATGTTATCTATACAACAATTAATGAGTTATTTTTACATTCTTCTAAAATACTGAGTATTCTAAAAAATTTTTTTTAAAGATTTTATTTATTTATTTGTCTGAGAGGGAAAGAGAGAGCATAAGCAGAGGGAGCAGCAGGCAGAAGGAGAAACAGGCTCTCCACTGAGCAAAGAGCCTGATGCAGAACTCAGTCTCAGGACCTTGGGATCCTGAGGCAGATGCTTAACCGACGAAGCCATGCAGGCTTCCCTGAGTACTTTTTGTTTTTTAAAATACTGCATCTTCGAAAATCCAGTTTGTATTTTACATTTATAGTATAAGGCAGTTTGAATTGACCACTTCTCAAATGGTCAGAATGTTACTATATTATGTGAATTAATTCTGTAATACCATTTCTGTTGTAGTTTGTTGTTCAGTCCTTGTCATCTGAAACAAGGGGCACAAACTTTTAGACATGATGTGCAAGATTCAAAAGTGGTGATATCTGTATAGTTCAACAGACGTCGGTGATCGTGCCACTATGCTTGAGAATATTGGAGTTGAAAACTTGGTAGTTGTGAGCTATCAGCTCTTAAGAGTTTTTGTTTGGGCATACAGATTTCTTGAAGGAGTGTGTGTTGGGGGTTCCCAAGACCATCCTTAGGCTTGGTGATTTGCTAGAAGGACACAGAAATCAGACAAGCAGAGGGAAAAAAAACTGATGATTGTGATTTATTACAGTGAAAGGATATAGATTAAAATCAGCAAAGGGAAAAGTGTGAGGATGGAGTCCAAGGGAAACCAGGTGCAAGTTTTTAGTTATCCTCTCCTAGTAGAGTTATATGGACAGTACTTCCTTTTTCCAGCTACCTTGTATAACAACATATGCAAGGTGTTGTCAGCCATGGAAGCTTACCCGAGTCTTGGTGTCCTGGGTTTTCACTGGGGATGAGTTACAGAGGCATGAAGTACCTATATGACTATCTTAGCTACTCTGTCTCCACCAGCTTCCCTTATCCTTTTTCTCCTCCAAGGTCCATCTGATAGTGTGGCTCAAACCTCAGGCATAACAAAAGCAGACATATACCATAATTTACATTGTTAACATGAATTACCTGGTATGGCCCAAGATCTTAGGCAGACAAAGAGACTCACCAGGCAGGATATTCCAAGGGTTCAAAGTTATTTCTCAGGAGTCAGTCACAGTTAAGTCTTTTCTTTGGAAGGTGCAAAGTTTGAGTTCCTTTGCCCCCAACACTGCACCAAGCTTATAGAGTTACTTCTTTACTGTGCAGGGTGATTTGGATCCTTACAAAGGAGAGTATCTCTAGTATAAATTCTTACAGTGACAAAAGGGTAGATGAGATTGACCATAGTTCAATTTATATTAAATATCTAATGTGTTTTAAACAAATGGCATGAATTACTAACAAGGTAGAACTGTATAAGGGCTGACTGAGAAGTAAAGAATCTAGCATGTAGGACAGCCCTACAGTTACAGTTTTCTTAGTTGGAATCAACTCTTACATTTTACTGACTGCCTTCTATAAATTCATCTTGCTTGGTGATAGACATATATTATCTGTTTTATTTTTTATTAAAAATTTAATTGGAGTATAGTTGACACACAATATTAGGTTCACATGTACAGCATAGTGATTCAGTATCTCTGTGATATGTTATGCTCACCATAAGTGTAGCTACCATCTGTCACCATACAACCTTATTCCATGACTAGAAATCTGTATCATCTTCTTTCCTTCACCCATTTTGCACACACTGCCCCCACTCCCTCTGGTAACCATTTTTGTTCCTGTATTTATAGGTCTGATTCTGCTTTTTGTTTGTTTATGCATTTGTTTTTTAGATTCCACATATGAGTGAAGTTAAACAATATTTATCTTTTTCTGACTTATTTCACTTGCCATAATACCCTCTAAGTCTATCCATTGTTGTTGCAAATGGAAAGATTACATCGTTTTTTATGGCTGTGTAATGTTCCACACCACATCCTCTTTATCCATCATCTATTGATGGACACTTAGGCTGCTTTCAGATCTTGGCTATTGTAAGTAATATACTATTCACCAAAAAGAATAAAATACTTGGGGTTAAACTTAACCAAGGAAGTGAAAACCCTGTTCTCAAAATATTATAAGACATTGATGAAAGACATTGAAGATAGCACAAATAAATGAAAAGATACTCTATACTCATCGATTAGAAAAATTACTATTGTTAAAATGTCCATACTACCCAGAGTAGTGTACAGATTCAGTGCAATCCCTATCCATATACTGACACTAAGAACTAGAAAAATAATTGTAAAATTTGTATGGAACCACAAAAGACCCTTAATAGTGAAAGCTGTCTTGAGAAAGAAGGACAGTGCTGGAGGTAACACAATTACAGACTTAAAGATCTACTACAAAGCTGTAGTAATCAAAACAGTATGGTGCTGTTACAAATATATTATCTCTTTTAATCCACACCTGCTCCTCTGTTTTTGCCTATTATAGAGCAATTTATATTATACTAAATACCCTGCAGAGAACTATTTGATATGTAGGGAAAAAATGAGTTTGAAGGCATTGTCAAGCTTTGAAGTTAGTCACACCTTGAGGAGTTAAGATTCAGGAGAGATGGGAGATATTCCGTGCTGGTTTCCCTCTTGAGGTGTTTTCTAACTAAGTTATTTTGGGTAAGACAATGAAAGCTGAACATTGTAGAAGGGATAAACAAAAAGTGACTGAGGAAGTTGAGTGGAGATTTCAATAGTTTTTTGTTGTTATTGTTCTAGCCCTAGGGTTGTGGCTGGAATCCTTTGAAGGGGCACACTAAGAGTGGGAACAAAATCAGAGGTAGACCAGTATTAATGGTGTTTGAAACCCAGTCTCATGCCAGCTCCATCCTTGGTTGGATTGAGGTGTTCTGCTCCTACTCTTGACTCCTTGTTAGAAAAAAATTAAATAATCTCTGGAAGAAGGTAACATAATCTAGAGCCTTTATACTTTTTTGTACATATTTTCATGCAATCATTACATACAGTGTGTAACATCAATTAAAAATTACTAGGCATACACAAGACCAACAGAGATAAGTCAACAATGGAAATAGGTTATGCAGACTCCACGTTACAGACAAGAGCTTTAGAGTATGAAAATCTATTCACAAAAATAGATAGCAAGGTGGAGAATGTAACTAGAGAACAGGAATCTATAGGAAAGAATCAAATAGGAATTCTAGAACTGAAAAATACAGTAACTATAGGTGGTTTTAACTTGATTAGACACAGCTAAAAAGAGGATTAGTCAACTAGACGGTAACAGTATAATCATACTCAGTATCGTGGGTTTGTCCTTTTCTAAGGAAGAGGGGTTTTTCAGTATCTCACCAAAAAATAGTTGTGTTAGTGCTTAAGGATAAAAAGAGTCCTCATTAGAGTGTAGTTACACTACACTATTGCTATTTTAGTGTGTGTTTTTTTTAATATTTTTGTTACGAATTTTTTTTTTTTTTAAAAGATTTATTTATTTATTTGACAGACAGATCACAAGTAGGCAGAGAGGCAGGCAGAGAGGCAGGCAGAGAGAGAGGAGGAAGCAGGCCCCTGCTGAGCAGAGAGCCCGATGCGGGGCTCGATCCCAGGACCCTGAGACCATGACCTGAGCCGAAGGCAGAGGCTTTAACCCACTGAGCCACCCAGGCGCCCCACGAATTTTTTTTAATAAGTATGTAAAAAGTAGTTGGTAAAATATAATACTGTCACTTACAAATTTCTACTCAGTACCCTCCCCTCAGCCTTAGAGCCAATAAAATTTATTCATATAATACCTTATGTAGAGTTCACTTGTTCAGCATATTTAGCTACTTCTGTAGACCTTAGAGTGAGAAAATAAGCAAAATACTTAGCGATTCAAAGTAGATGTCCAGAGCTGGATGGTAAAACATGTATTTAGTATAGGGGAGTTATAAGGCTCATACTTTTAGTTGGGCTAATGGTTATAGTATGTTTGTAATCTGGTAAAGTTCCTCATTCCAAGTAAGAAATAGTAAATTAGAAAAGAAGTTGCAAGTAAATTACTGAGGAATTTGTTTTGGCAGCAAATCCCTTGTTTGATTTTGAGACTCTACTATGAATCGTACCATTGCTGTATGTACCACTAAGAAAAAAAGAGGCTGTCTTTTTTGTTTCTTTACAATTATATTTTATATCCTAATTTCAGAGAGGTTAAATTGTGGAGGAAAAGATAATCCTAGTTTTAAATTTCAGTTCTATCATTCATTGTCCGTTTGACTTCAGCCAGGGAACTTTTTTGAAGTTATTAGTTTACTTGTGAAAATTGGATATTATAGCTGCTATAGATAGTCTACTCTTCAGAGTTGAGAAGACTAAATGAATTAAGTGCTATGAAAGTGTATACAGTACTGGGTATGCATTTAGTGCTATGAATTTGGCTTTCATTTTTCCTTCTAAAACTTGGCATTGTTAGGATAACAAGAAGAGAGATTCCTTACAGCTGACCAAGATGGGGGGGGGGACAAAACAAAAATGCAATATATTGGTTAAATAAGAACTTAAAGAAAATTCCTTTTGGAGCTGTTAAGTAAAGTGTCAAACATCATTCTTTATTCTCTCTCCATCCCCTTTTACTTCTCCTATTCCCTCATTTATATATAAAGATAACACTGCTTCCAATGTGGTGGTTGACATTTATAATGATGGGACCTACGCATCAAAATAGTGTTGATATTTTAACTATATTGGTTTTTAAAAAACACATTTTAGGAAAATTTCTAATCCTTCCAAATTCAGTTGTGATGCTGCAAACCTGCATTTTAATTTAGTTTTGTAAAATCCCCTGCTCTACTGATGATACGGCATAAATATAGCATTAATGAAAGTGACTAGATCTTGACGGGGTTGGATTTTGTGATGTTTGGTGGCCATGAGAATTCCTTTTTATATTCCTATTTGGAAGAATCTCAGTAAACTCAGAATGACATTTTTCTTAAGCTTTAAAATATTTAAGAGCTTTAATTTTGTTTTCATTCTGTTCTGTTCTTTTAGGATATTTCAAGTCACATTCAGTTGATAGGATGAAAAAATTTAAGAGAAGGCTATCCCTCACTCTTCGGGGAAGCCAGACTATTGATGAATCATTGTCTGAATTGGCGGAACAAATGACTATTGAAGAAAACAGTAGCAAGGATAACGGTAAGTATTTGGGGGCTGGGGAGGGGAGGGAAGGAGAGATGCTTCCCCCTTTTAATTACTTTATAAATTGAATGTGAATTTACTTTTCCGGTAAGTTCCTAATAGTTCCTTTTGTTTATTTCTTTGTCTTGTTCTCTGGTTCTAAGTTAACCTAAGTTAATACAGCTTAAAGTGTAAGTTTGTGAAATTCCTGTTTGAGGCTTCATCATAGCTTTTTAACATTGTATATGCATGTGGACCATAGATGACAAGGTTCATGACGTGAGTGAATCTTACTCTCCTTATTTTATATTTACTGCAGGGTCTATCCGTAATATTTAGCACACTTAATAGTAGATAAGCATACAACATTTTACATGTTTGGCAATTCTGTAGTAGTACACAGATGTTGATATAAAATGAAAGGAGCTTCTTTAATTGAGTGGATTAAAATGTAAAATCCTGATGAAATTTATAGAACAAGGCTACATATTCAAAACTGAAATAACCCTAGGGATGTCCTAATAATAACAAGGAAGGAGTTATAGGAATGACTGCCAGTATGTCATGAAGTACACATTCTCTGGCAAGCCTTTCTTGCCTAAATTCTTCTGTTAGAAATTTGTGGCTGTGGGTGAAAACATGAATACCCCTACCCACTTCTGCTGAATGTAGATGTCTTTGTTGTGAGAGGAGGAAAGATACAATGTAAAGGGCTCTAGGCTTTTAAGTTAGAAGTCATGGACTAGAATTTGGGATACACTAACACACTTATACCTTCATTAGTTATATGACTCTGACTGAGTAAGTAAGTTATCTTACTCAAGCCTCAGTTTATCTCTTTTCTCAGAGGATCATTATTTACTCAAGTCTGTCTGGCTAGTTGTAATAGGGAAGAGGAGAAATAGATGAGTTCAGTAGAAAATTTAAAAAATAATAATAATTTGGATATAACTTACATGTAGGAGGGGGACATCTTGCATTTGGATCAAAACTCAAAAGACAGTTTTATGTCTTACTTTTTGTACTGGGAGCAAAATCCTTAATTCTCCTTCAAATCCCCTTTGAATTCTTGGTATTTTTATTAAGCCCTGTGAGGTGTTTTTGTTTTGTTTTTAGTTTGTTTGTTTTTAAGAGGGGGTTGGGGGAGTAGCAGAAGGAGAGGAAGAGAGAATATATGGGGTTCAGTCTCATTGCCCTGAGATCATGACCTGAACTAAAATAAAGAGTGGGATGCCTAACCTGACTGAGCCACCCAGCTACCCCAGTGAATGTCTTAATAGTATTTTAGACATACCATAGAAAGTTAAGATATTTCAGGATCTTGTCTAAGTAGTTAACATTACTCTGATGAGAAGATATATTAAAATTACTGAATTTGCTGAGGGGAATAGGTGACAATTTAAATATGAGATGGAAAATAAATCACAGTTACACTAAAAAAACAAAAGTGTTTTATATATACTATTTGGGGCTTTCAGCTGCAGCTACAACAAAAATTACTTTTTTTGACAACTGAAATTCTTCAACTGAGAAAACTGCATCTTAATGTTATTAGGAAGTATAATAAAACTTAACAGAATGCCACTTCTCATGATTATTTAGAATCTGAAGAAACCTTAAAAGGCAAACAAAGGCTTATTGACTCTAAACATCGTTTAGACTGAGTAATAAAGAAAAGAAACTGGACTATCTGAAAAACTACATTTATTACTCAGTCTGTGCACTGGGTCAGTTTATTACGATGTTTAGAGTCAATAAGCCTGATGGATATTATGAAACTTTGTTGTATTCCCAGGTTGTTTCCTTTCTTCTGATCTGATACATGATAGCAGTGATAGTTTTTTACAATAGTGGATGATGTATAAATTTTAAGTAGTACCTAACTCCTACAAATAGCAAAGGTCCATGAGAGGATGAGGTTGAAAGCACAGACTATGGATGTATGTAGGGTCTGATTAGGATCTGATATTAATAGTGTTTATAAGAGCAGGATTAGGAATAGGGAATGGCGAAGAGTACAGGATGGGCTACTAAATTGTATGTTCCTGCTCAAAGTAGTTCACATAATCAGAAGATCCAAATGAATAAGATGCATAAAATCATAGTGATTGACGTGTTAATGATGTTAAAAAATCATTGGGAAGTCTTACTTTGAACTAACTACTTTGTAGAATAAGAAAGATCTGCTGGGGGTGCCTGGGTGGCTCAGTGGGTTAAGCCTCTACCTTTGGCTCTGGTCATGATCCCAGGGTCCTGGGATCAAGCCCTGTATCAGGCTCTCTGTTCAGCAGGGAGCCTGCTTCCTTTCCTCTCTCTCTCTGCCTGCCTCTCTGCCTACTTGTGATCTCTGTCTGTCAAATAAATAAATAAAATATTTAAAAAAAAGAAAGATCTGTTTTTCATATAGATTTCCATTACTTTAAAAAAATTATGTTAAATTATACATAATGTGTAATTTATGATTTTAACCATTTTGAAGTTTCTGGTTTTAGTGGCATTAAGTACATTCACATTGTTATGCAACGATCACATCTCCACCATCTATCTCCAGAACTTTTTCATCATTCCAAAGTGAAACTCTATACCCATTAAATAATAGCTCTCTATTCTCCCCTTCCCTCAGTCCCTCGTAACAACATTCCACTTTCTGTCTCTGTGAATTTGCCAGTTCAAGGTACCTCTTTAAGTGGAATCATACAATATTTGTCCTTTTGTGTCTGACTTCTTTCACTTAGCATGATGTCTTAAAAATTTCCATTTTTAAATTTTTTTTCTTAATTGACAGAGATCACAAGAGAGCCCGATGCCCAAAAATTTCCATTTTTTAAAATGCAGCATATTATTGGAGCACCTGGGTGGCTCAGTGGGTTAAAGCCTCTGCCTTTGGCTGGGGTCATGATCCCTTGGGATTGAGCCCTGAATCGGGCACTTTGCTCAGCGGGGAGCATGCTTCCTCCTCTCTCTCTCTGCCTGCTTCTCTGCCTACTTATGATCTCTGTCAAATAAATAATCTTTATTAAAAAAATGCAACATATTATCTTCGTGAATTGCCCAGTTCATTGCTGTCATACTCTTGAAATGTTGAGATATTTTATGATTCATGGGCCCCTTTTCCTTTCTGTACACTCTCCTTGGGCTGACATTGTTCAGTCCCGTGATTTCTGATAATATGTGTATGCTGACTACTTTAAATCTATTTCTAGTCAGGACTTTGGTCTGGATCTCTAGATTCATATTCCAGATATTAGTTGACTACTCCACATAGGTGTTTAATAAGAGTCAAACTTAATACTACCAAACCAGGACTATTGATTTCCTTCCCCCCAAATCTGCTTCTTTTCTAGCTTCCTTCACTTAACCTAAACCACTTAAAACTAAAAAATCAGTAATTATCCTTGATTTTTCTCTCTCCTTCACTGTTCTGTTTCCCCCTTCTTCTCTTTTCTGCCATTCTAGTTTCCTTTGTATTTACTATGTAAATAATTTTTTAAAACTATTAATGAGAGTCATTTATATACTTGATAACATGTTTCTAGCTATTGTAGCTTTAAAATTTTTCTTTAGATAGACATTTTTTAATATAGGTCCTCACTAAAAGCTGGATGGGAGAGTATGTATGAAAATAAATTTGCAGCCAGGTCTGCTAGCCGTTTGGTTCTGTCTTTATATCCTAAATTTGCCTACTTCTCTCCATTCTAGGCTGGGCCACCACCATTTGTTGTTGAGGATACTATAATAGTCTCTTCCTTCTGTTTCTCCTTTGTTGATTCCCTCTCATCTGTTCTCCAACAGCAACAAGAGTGATGTTTAAAATTTTTAAAAAATTTTTAATAATTATTGATAGAGGGACGCCTGGGTGGCTCAGTTGGTTAAGTGGCTGCCTTCGGCTCAGGTCATGATCCCAGCGACCTGGGATCGAGTCCCACATCGGGCTCCTTGCTCTGCAAGGAGCCTGCTTCTCCCTCTACCTCTGCCTGCCACTCTGCCTGCCACTCTGCCTGTGCTCGTTCGCTCTCTCTCCCTCTCTCTCTGACAAATAAATAAATAAAATCTTTAAAAAAAAATTATTGATTCAAAGTAAGTTGCAAATGTGGTATTGAGAGGTTCCTTGTGCTCTTCTCTCAGTTCCCTCCCTTAGTTACATCTTTCTTTTTTTTTTTTTTTTTTAAGATTTTATTTATTTATTTCACACAGAGAGAGATCACAAGCAGGCAGAGAGGCAGGCAGAGGGAGAGGGGGAAGTAGGCTCCCCGCCGAGCAGAGAGCCCGATGCGGGCTCGATCCCAGGACCCCAGGACCATGACCCGAGCCGAAGGCAGAGGCTTAACCCACTGAGCCACCCAGGTGCCCCTAGTTACATCTTTCTTAACTGTAGACCATTATCAAACCCATGAAATTAATACTGGAATAAATGTGAGTATCATTTTTGCCATTTTATCAAGTGTACATTTGTGTAACCATCACCACAATCAGGATAAGGAAGTATTCCATTATCAGAAAGAGATCCCTTTCACGCTACCTCTTTATAGTTATACCACCTCTTACCTCCCACTATGCCTGACCTCCCAGAATGATGTTTTTAAAACACGAATGAGATCATATTACTGCCTGTTTCAAAGCTACCATAACTGATTCCAATTTCAGAATAAAATTTGAATTTTTATGGTTACATACAAACATGCTTATCTCTCTGACCTCACTAAATATATGTAGTACAGCTACACTTGCCTTTCCTGTGTTCCTCTAACACAGTGATTTCAGAGTTTGATCCCCAGACCAGCAAGGTCAGTGTCACCTGAGAATTTGTTAGAGATGCACATTTTTGGATTTTGTGTCAGATTACTGAGTCAGGAGGTCTGGGGGTAGAGCCCAGCAGTCTTGTATTTTAATAAGTCTGAGGGTGATACTGAAACATGCTTAAGTTTGAGGATCTAGCAAGTCAGACTCCTGCCACATGTCGACTTTTGCAGTAGCTTTATCTTCTGGAATATCTTTTAACTCACCATCACCTATCTTCCCAAGATTGGCTCTTTCTTACATTTATATCTCTGTCAAAAATACTTCTACAGAGAGAACTTTACTCAGTATCCAGTGTAAAATAGCTACTCCTTTGTTTTCTATCATCTTTTTTGTATATTACCTATCATATCTGATGTTTTTATTATTCATTAGTTTCTTGTTTGTTTTCCCTCCATAAGATCTTATAATCTTAAAGAGTAGTAGCTTGCTTGTTTTGTTCACTTGTTAATGCCCAGGACCTGGAATGGTAGGCATACAATAAATAAATGTCCTCTTAATAATTGAATGTTTTTATGCTCTCCTTTTTCCCCTCCTGTATTCCTTAAGATTATAAAGCTCTAATCCCCAGGATAACTTTACAGAGCAACTAAAATTTGTCTATAGACAGATTATTTCTGTATTTTATTATTCCAGATATGAAATACTACAACCTAAAAAAGAGAGAATTTTTCTAATATTCTAGCTTGTATCCTACATTATTTAATTTTTGCATTTGTTTCAGATGCCCCTTCCCCATTCATTATTAAATCATTGGTTATTTTACTAGGCTTAAGTTAAGATCCCCCACATTCTTGATCAGCCAGCAACTGCCAAGGAATGTATAAGCCATGGGATGCTTTGGGCAGATGTTATCTATTATGAGTTAGGTACTTTCTTCTTTTCCAATCTGGTATTCTACACAAATTAGATAATTTGGCCTCTCTCTGAGCCCTGAGGACACTTTGGCCCCATCCTCTTCTTCCCATCTTCTTTTATGCAGTCATTATCAGTAGAGGTACAGGCCACTTCTTCTTGGTATCTGATAAAGTTTTACAGGTAGGGGAAATACCCACATCAGGAGATATTCCTGCTCCTGATGATCAGCTACAAAGAAGAGCTGGCTCCATTTTAAGAGAGAAAAGATATTCAGAGAAGCCTAGTTCCTTTTAAAATTCCTTAGCTACTACTAGTAAAACATAATTATAATACAAAAGGCTAATTATTTATTATAGAAGACTTCATCATGTCTTTATCCTATAAAAGCGCTTTATCCTATATGAGCGCTCTTCTTTTGAGGTAGAAAGCAATCATGAAATTCCTCATAAGCATTACAAAACAGGATTTCTCCCATTTATAATTAAATAACTTTTAAGTATTGTATATTTTGTAAATGTTTCTGCTTGTTTATAAGTCTGATTTCTTAAAAAAACTTTATATTAATAGTTCCACATTTTGGGTAATAAATTTCAGAACCTCTATATTGATACGTGCGTAAATACTTCTGTGTTGATCTGTTAACTGACATACCTTTTGAATGTCTAGCAGGTAAGGATATAAATGCCTTTAGGTCAGGACTATGTCTTTATATTCTATAGCATGCCTAATTAAAAGGCATATATGAGGCAGTTACTAAATGGGGTAGTTTGGAAACAAGCTTGGGATATATTAAAATAAGCAAATGGATAAAATCTATGGGCTGTGTTAGTTTTGTGAATGCTAACCAATTTTGGTTATAAAAGAAGTGGACATATTAAGGTATTTTCTCTAAGTATTTTTTCATGGAAATTATTTAAATTCTGGTTCTTTGTATAGACAGTCAAAGAATTCTTAAATGTTACTGATCTCATAAACCTTTTGTTTTCTGTTTTGCTTTCTCAATCCTTCTCATGTGATCCTGGATCTTGGGCTGTTAATGGAATGATTTTGGATACTGTGAACCACAGAGCCTATTGTGAAGAATGGCAGGCCTCCAACCTCTCACAGTATGCATTCCTTCCTCCACCAGTACACAGGGTCCTTCAAGAAGCCCCCATTGCGGAGACCACATAGTGTTATTGGAGGAAGCCTTGGATCCTTCATGGCAATGCCCAGAAATGGAAGCAGATTAGGTAATTTAATGGTCTTTTTTTTTTTTTTAAACTTTCTGACTGTAGGTCATGTACGTAGCTGTTGTTTTTGTTGTTGTTTAAAGATTTGTTTATTTGACAGAGACACAGTGAGAGAAGGAATACAAGCAGGGGGAGTGGAGGGGGAGAAGCAGGCTTCCCGCTGGGCAGGGAGCCCAGTGAAGGGCTCGATCCCAGGACCCTGGGATCATGACCTGAGCTGAAGGGAGACGCTTAAACGTCTGAGCCACCCAGGCACACTGCTGTTGTTACGGTTGTATGGAAGTCGTCCAGCCTTCATTATCTGATTTTTTTGGTAAAATAAAGATCAAGTTGAAAATAACAGAGATAGCAGAAAGATGGAAGGCTATAGAAAGTACTAGTATTGATACCACAGAGGAGTAATGTTTGAAAACCTGTCCATCAGGAACAAAACAAAAACCCTAGGAGATGGATGCCAGATTTCAAGATGAATGGCATCTCAAGATGGTGCTTAATTTAAGGTCATACCATAGTAACTCCAGATTATCACCGTACAATAGCCCAGTGCAATAATTCATATACATGATTGTCCCCTGAGTTGCTGTTCTTATGTCACTATTCCATTCTAAGTATTTAGGAAAAATGCATACCTGCAAGTTTCTATTTATTTTTCTAGTCTTTTTTGATAGCATCTTACTATCACGTTTTGATTTTTAAAATAATTTTAAACATAATGGTTTTATAGTCTCCTGACATTTACTGAAGTTTCTGAGGTTTTTATTTTACTCCTTGCTTCATCTGCTTCCTTTGCCATGGCAGATTATTTCCTCATGTTTTTGTTAATTTGGGGAATATGAGCTTTTATTTATAGTGGGGTTTCACCTGTGGGGAAATGTATGTAGCCCTATAGGTTTAACCTTATGTAATAGTGTCCTGGAGTTAGCTCACACTAGTTCATGAGGGATGATTGTTAAATTTTCAGGAATTTTGCAAGCTGGTTGTTAAATATAGCCATTATTAAAATTTAAATCTTAAAAACCCATAATTAAGTAAACTAATTAAAAACAAGAGTAACAAATCCTTAAAAGTCACTATTTCCAAATTATTTTACTATACTTCACTAATACTGCTGCTTTTGTGGTTATTTCTGTTGTATCTGTATAGTCAAAATTTTATGTAATGGTTTGTACGTTTCTTCCTGACTCCATACTCAGTGGTGGTCATGTTGTAGCTTGAAGTTGGCTATGAAGGGAGTATTTACCTTACAGAAATTGGAAAATACTTCAGATCAGGACTTGATTTCTTGTTATGTTGTCCAGATTGGCATACTTTTCTGCAAAGGTCCAGATTGTAAAATTTTTCAGGTTTTGTGGGCCACATATGGTCTCTGTTGCATATTCTTCTTTTTAAAATAACTCTTCAGTGATACAGAAAATATATTTTAGCTTAGGAACTATATAAAAATAGGTCATATTTGGTGATTTTTGTTCTGAAAGTAATATTGAAAGTGTTTGTTGTATCTGCAGCTTTTACAGTTGTGAATGGTACAAAATTGAGCCATTGAAGTAAATATTCTTCCAGTACTCAAAAACTATTACCTGATTCAGCAAAGAAGTTGCTTACACCAGTGACAAATGAGTGAAATTTTGACATAAGCCTTCATTGTTTCACTTTTCTCTTATTAATGGAAATGAAAATACTTGTTCGTTAATAACATGAACAATTTCTTGGTTGAGTCAGGTGGTACTCAAGTATTTATTCTTGTCTGAAGTTCATATGCTCCTTTGTAGTCCTTTTGCAGTAGAACAGATTTAAGTCTCCCCTTTTAGTACTTTGAGAGTATCATGCCTTTCTTTAGGAAACTCTCACTTGCACCTTGGACATCTTACACTTCCCCTTTTATCCCAGTATGGCAGCTAAACCCAGACACCTTTTTACCAAGATCTCAACCCCTCCCTGAGAGAATAACAGAGTCAATCTCTACATAACAGCTTTTGGCTCTCAGTTCTGTCTTTTCTTCCTTGGTATTATGCACAAATTCTTGCAAACTCAGCTGTACGTTTTTAAATAATATTACATTTTACTCAACATTTCCTTGAGGAAGGAAGGTTTCAGGTTCTCCCAGAAATAGAAGCCATGGTTAATTATCTTTAACATTTTAAAAGTGTGACAGAAAAGAATACTTGGACTCATATGTGTTGTATACCATCAAATTAGGATTCAGTTACCATTACATTGACTTTTATTGCCAAGTTAAATTTTTGTTCAAATCTTAGTATAAAATTTCTCCAGAGATCTTTATGTAATTGGAGTATGTTCTTAAGTTACATATCATTATAAGCTATCATATTTGCAACTGCTTATCAGTGTAAGAATTTTTTCAATAATGGGTTATCAAGGAGTGCCTGGGTGGCTCAGTTGGGTGAGCATCTGACTGTTGATTTCAGCTCAGGTCATGATCTCAGGGTTGCGAATTCGAGCCCCCTGTTGGGCTCTGCACTGGGAGTGGAATCTACCTAAGATTCTACCTCTCTCTCTGCCTCGCCCCACCCAACATGCACATGCACGCACTCTCCCTCTAAAAAAATAAATAATGGTTATGAAGACAAAAAACAAAAATATAGGAATTTTAAGACCGATTTGATAAGATCATTCAGTTCAGTTTTCTGTTAAATAGTTCTCATTTTCATAAAGCAAATATTCATTAAAAATATAAATTTGTAACTATAAAATACTATTTTGTTTTACATACTGGTATTTCATATAACATTTTGTTGAAAGAAAAAATACTGTTATCTAGTGCATTCTTTGATTTTTAGTTAATATTCAGTTTATTGGATTATTTGTTGAGCACCTTCTAAACACCAGGAACTTTGTACAGTTTGGGGAATATAAAAGTGAGTAAGCTAAATCTTGCCTCCAAGAATCTCATAACTTGGTGCAAAATCATCTGAAACCAAAAAATGTACTTTAGTGCAGTGGATGTGGTAGGTGTGGACACAATAGTCATCTATGTCTGAGAGTAGATGACAAATGAACATAGTTTTGAAAAATAACTATGAAGGGTGCCTGGGTAGCTCAGTGGGTTAAGCCTCTGCCTTCGGCTCAGGTCATGGTCTCAGAGTCCTGGGATCGAGCCCCGCATTGGGCTCTCTGCTGGGCAGGGAGCCTGCTTCCCTCTCTCTCTCTGCCTGTCTCTCTGCCTACTTGTGATCGCTCTCTCTGTCAAATAAATAAAATCTAAAAAAAAAATTAAAAAAAAATAACTATGAGTTCACGAAATTGGTAAATTGGGGAAAGGCATCTCTTATGGATAAAAGGGGGGGGGAAGTATGTTGTGTCAGAGCACTCTAGCATGAAACAATATACTTTTTGGAGGATGAATAATTGTATAAAGAGAACTGTGGTGAGAGATGTGTGTTTGATAACTAGCATTTGTTTCTGGTATGCAAGCTTGCTAGATGAATTACAGGGTGATTGACAAATGCAAATATGGAGCATGTATTATACAAGTATATAAGTTTGTTTTTTTGTTTTTAAGATTTTATTTATTTATTTGACAGAGATCACAAGTAGGCAGAGAGGCAGGCAGAGAGAGAGGAAGGGAAGCAGGCTCCATGCTGAGCAGAGAGCCTGACGTGGGACTCGATCCCAGGACCCTGGGATCATGACCTGAGCCGAAGGCAGAGGCTTAACCTACTGAGCCACCCAGGCGCCCCTATAAGTTTGTTTTTAATATTACCAGATGGAATTAATCTTCCTCCTCTCTACTCCCATTTAACCTTTATCTTTAATAATAATAATAAAAAAAGAATGACACCACTTTGTATTGTAATTTAAATGTATTTTATTCCTCCAAGCAGATTTTTGGTGGTCACAAACTTATTTCTGTAGTTAAACAGGATTTAGAAAATAAGTTTTGAATTTTTAAGATTTTTTTATTTTTTACAATATGGAGAGGGGAAGCTGCATTAGTGGCTTTAAAAACTTTTTTTTTTAAAGCATATTCAAAGAAGTAGATCATTTGGCTGTAGACCCAGTGGCACACTATTTTACAGAAAAAATACTAAGCTAAATAAAAGGCAGAAGACCAGGTTTCTATTTTAGCTCTGCCTCTAGGCTGTGTAACATTTGAAAAATTATTTAACCTTTCAAAGTCTCAGTTCCAAGATCTGGAAAATGAGAGAACTGACTAAATAATCCTTGTAGTATTTCCAGTCTGTAATTTTATTATTCAGCTCTTGATAATAACTTGGATGTTAATTGTTTGCATAGTTTTTCCTGGGTGTGAAAGGTTTCTCACTACTCTTTGAAGACATCTGAGTTACATTTTGATCTGTTAGCTACACAGAGCAACCAGAATGTAAAAAACTTTGTTATGATTTTATGTGTTGGCTATCTTATATCTTATTTGTAGTGATAATAAATTATGTGATATTGTAAAGTATAATGCCTCTCTTTGAAGATAAATGATGTTTCATTTTGTGATACAGATATTGTTCATGAAAATCTAAAAATGGGATCAGATGGTGAGAGTGACCAAGCTTCTGGGACATCATCTGATGAAGTACAGTCACCTACGGGCGTTTGTCTTAGAAATCGTATACATAGACGGATCTCAATGGAGGTAACCATATGCCTGCATATGTGTGTTTGTGTTTATGAGTACACATATACATCCAACAGTAAATAGGAAGGCACATGACAGTGTAAGAAAATTGTTTCTTTGCATTAGTAAAGAATAAATAGTCTTGTGAATATTTCCTTTCTTCTAATTATCTACTATCCCAAGGCAAGTATACGTTAATTATATTTAACAGTCTGCAAAACACATGTAGGGTCTCTGTAAGGGAAATGTGAATTTTCAAAAATACTGGAAATTCAGAATGGTACTTTAGCAAAGTGTTCTTTTTTTCTTTTTAGAAAATAGGATTTTAATTATATTTTTGAGGTTCGTCTGGATACTTAATATTTTATAAATATTTCAGATTTTAAAATATATACATAAAATAAGCACCAGCTTTTTTTTTGCTTTATATTATAAATACAGGTATCCTTTCCTTTATGGGTTATTATACCTACTAATTCTTTTTTTTTTTTTTTTTTAAAGATTTTATTTATTTATTTGACAGACAGAGATCACAAGCAGGCAGAGAGGCAGGCAGAGAGAGAAAGGAGGAAGCAGGCTCCCCGCCCAGCAGAGAGCCCGATGCGGGGCCCGATCCCAGAACCCTGAGATGATGACCTGAGCCGAAGGCAGAGGCTTTAACCCACTGAGCCACCCATGCGCCCCATACCTACTAATTCTATAGAACATACAAGTTATGTCTTCATATAAAAGAATTAATACCTCATATATAACCTTGATATCAAAATTGATTATGAATGTTATTTCAGGATATATATATATTTTTTAAGATTTTTTTATTTGACAGACAGAGATCACAAGTAGGCAGAGAGGCAGGCAGAGAGAGAGAGGAGGAAGCAGGCTCCCTGCTGAGCAGAGAGCCTGATGTGGGGCTCCATCCCAGGACCCTGGGATCATGACCTGAGCCAAGGCAGAGGCTTTAACCCACTGAGCCACCCAGGCACCCCTATTTCAGTATATATTATAGATTAAAATAGTTTTCTCCAAAACAATTTAGCATGTTTTTTATTAAAAAAATATTTTTTTTTTTTTTTTTTTTTTTGGTGCTTTTGAGTTGAGATTACAGTGCTTGGAGTATCTGTCCTATTGGTTGATTGCATTTTCATTGATAAAAGATTGCTTCTAAATCAGATAAAAAACAGTAAAAACAGTATCATGATAAATGATAAATTAATATTTTCAGCTCTTGAGATCAACTTGATATCTGATCATATCACTATAAATTATATCATAATAGAATACATTTATCATTTATATAAATATAATTTTAATCATATGTTTAAAAGTTTTTTTATTATTAGGATTTTTATCTGAACTTTCTCATTCTTCCATTGAGCTGTATTTATTTTTTGCCCCAAAGGTGACAGTCTCTTGATGATATTCTTATTCATATATTATTACAGCAGAAAAGACTTCTTTTTTTTATATATATATATATTTTTTATTTTTTATAAACATATAATGTATTATTAGCCCCAGGGGTACAGGTCTGTGAATCGCCAGGTTTACACATTTCGCAGCACTCACCATAGCACATACCCTCCCCCATGCCTATAACCCCACCACCCTCTCCCGACCCCACTCCCCACAACAACCCTCAGTTTGTCTTGTGAGATTAAGAGTCTCTTATGGTTTGTCTACCTCCCGATCCCATCTTGTTTCATTTATTCTTTTCCTGCCCCTCAAGCCCCCCACATTGCATCTCCACTTCCTCATATTAGAGAGATCATGTGATAGTTGTCTTTCTCCGATTGACTTATTTCGCTAAGCATAATACCCTCTAGTTCCATCCACGTCGTCGCGAATGGCAAGATTTCTTTTGATGGCTGCATAGTATTCCATTGTATATATTACCACATCTTTTTCATCCATTCATCTATTGATGGACATCTAGGTTCTTTCCATAGTTTGGCTATTGTGGACATTGCTGCTATAAACATTCGGGTGCATGTGCCCCTTGGGATCACTATGTTTGTATCTTTAGGATAAATACCCAGGAATGCAATTGCTGGGTCATAGGGTAGCTCTATTTTCAACTTTTTGAGGAACCTCCATGCTGTTTTCCAGAGTGGTTGCACTAGCTTGCATTCCCACCAACAGTGTAGGTGAAAGGGGTGAAAGGGGAACCCTTTCTCCAGATCCTTGCCAGCATCTGTCATTTCCTGACTTGTTAATTTTAGCCATTCTGACTGGTGTGAGGTGGTATCTCATTGTGGTTTTGATTTGTATTTCCCTGATGACAAGTGATGTGGAGCATTTTTTCATGTGAAGACTTCTTTCTTAACATCCTCCACATCTTGCATACACATATGTATTCTTACTTAGAATGTTTTTGGATATTACTTTCTGTGTATTCTTCTAGATCAATTTTAAATATTTTGTTCTAATAATAATGTTGTGATTTGTTTGGGATTATCTAAAATGTAAAATTAATATGGGAGAACAATTATCTTCTCATTATTTAGTCTTAACATTTGGGAATATGGTATATATTTCTATACTTGAGTCATATATCTCTCAGTAAACATTTACATAGTTCCTATATATGTCAGATTTGTTTTATAGTTTGGTTATATTATAGATAATAGGGATTTATGTTTTATAGGATTTATGTTTCTTCGTGTGACAATATATGCAAGATTCCCTTATAAGTTTCTCCTAAGCTCACATTTTATAAGTAAATAGAATAGAATAGAAATGTGCCCCCCCCCTTTTAGGAGCCACCCTTGTATCCCTGGAATAAATCCCACTTAATTTTGGTGAATGACATGTGTATATATATTTAAATTTAACATTCATATTTAAATTAGGCTTTGTTCCCAACATGGGGCTTGAACTCACGACCCTAAGTAAGATCAAGAGTTGCATGCCCTACCAACTGAGCGAGCCAGGAACCCCTGATTTTTTTCATGTATTGTTGGATCTGGTTTGCTAATGTTTTGTGAAGGATTTTTATGTCTATGTTAGAGATATTGGCGTGCACTTCTTGTGTGTGTGTGTGTTCTCTTTATCTGGTTTTGGTATCAGAGTAATGCTGGCCTCATAGAATGAATTTGGAAGCTTGCTTTCCTCTTCTTGTGGAATAGTTTGGGGAGGATAGGTATTAACTCTTCTTTAAATTTTTGGTGGGATTAATCTGTGAAACTGTCTGGTCCTGGGCTTTTGTTTGTTGGGAGTTTTTTGATAACTGCTTCAATTTTATTGCTGGTAATTGGTCTTTTCAGGTTTTCTGTTTCTTCCTGATTCAGTTTTGGGAGGTTGTTACATGTTTCTAGGAATTTATCCATTTCTTCTAGGTTGTCCAGTTGTTGGCTTACAATTTTTCACAATATTCTCTTACAACCCCTAGCTTTTCTGTGAAGTCAGTTGTTATTTCTCATTTTTCTTTTATGATTTTGAGTCCTCTCTCTTTTTTATTTTAATTATTTTTTTAGTCTGAGTTTTATCAATTTTGTTGATCTTTCCTTTTTTAAAGATTTATTTGAGAGAGAGGGAGAGCATGCACACACACCCAGGGGAGGGGCCAGGGGAGGAGAGAATCTGGAGCAGACTCCCCACTGAGCACGAAGCCCAGGCTCCATTTGACCTTAGCCAAAAATCAAGAGTTGGATGCTTAACCAGCTGAGCCACCCAGGTGCCCCAATTTTGTCCTTTCAACAAACTAGCTCCTAGTTTCATTGATCTGTTCTTTTTTTTTTGAGTCTCTATTTCATTTATTTCTACTCTCATCTTTATCATTTCCTTCTACTAAGTTTGGGCATTATTCTTTTTCCAGCTTCTTTAGGTGTAAAGTTAGGTTGTTTAGTTGAGATTTTTGTTGCTTTTTACTTCTTTCCATTGTTACAGCAATAATAAAAGATTTCAGTTGTCTCACTGTGTTGCGTACAAAACCTTACAGTATCTGCTTGGTTAGTTATTAAACTGGTGACATTTTGTGGTAGTCTTTGCATCTTCCTACATGGTATATTAATGTCTAAGTAGATTCCATGTGAAATTTACCAATGAAAGGACTGAGAAATAACTGGGTTGCAGAGTACCATTTCTGTAGAATTAAGTTGTATGCTTTTGCTTACAGTAAATGCATTTACATTCAGATATTACATAAAGTCAACATGGATAACTTTGAAACTGTAATAACACAGTTACTTATCATTAATAAATAATATAGTAGCCCATGAATTCAAAGGTGAAATGCTCTTGTCTGTTCTATTTGTGATTACCTACAAATACCTTCTTTTTCCTTTTTTTTTTCTTAAAGGATTTAAATAAGCGGTTATCACTGCCTGCAGATATCAGAATACCTGATGGATATCTTGAAAAATTGCAGATAAACAGTCCACCGTTTGATCAACCAATGAGCCGAAGGTCTCGTAGAGCTTCTTTAGTAAGTTTTCAGTCTCCTGTATCTATGCTATCAAATCTGTTTGGTTTTTCTGGGTGTAAACATTTTACATTAATTTTTATATTTACTTTTAGAATAACTAAATTTTATTACATTCCTTTTGGATTTTATTGCTTTCCAGTTCTTAAGGGTTTAAAGATACATATTGGAATATAATTTAAGCTATAGTCTACTTTATCTTTTGGAAAAATTTTATTGATATATGCTAGAAGTAAAGAATAAGTATTAAATATATAAATATATACTAGGAATACAGAAAAGTACATAAACCATAACTGTATAGCTCAGTGTATTTTTGCAAAGTTAATATACCTTGTAACCAGTACCCAAATCAATAAAAGAAAATTACCGAAATCTGAGGGGCGCCTGGGTGGCTCAGTGGTTTAAAGCCTCTGCCTTCGGCTCAGGTCATGACCCCAGAATCCTGGGATCGAGCCCCACAGAGCCCGGCAGAGAGCTTAGCAGGGAGCCTGCTTCCTCCTCTCTCTCTCTCTCTCTGCCTGCCTCTCTGCCTACTTGTGATCTGTCAAATAAATAAATAAATAATCTTAAAAAAAAAATTTACCCAAATCTGAGAAACTCCCTCCTGCCACCTCTCTGTTCACTTTCTACTCCCACTTCCTCATCTGTAACCACATCCCTGCTCTCTCATGCCAAAGATTAGGTTTACCTATGTTTCCCATTGTTTTGTTTATATAATGCTTATAGTATATTTTAATATCTCAAGACTTTTAAAAATCTTCATTTATATTCACATTCTTATTTTAAAGATGCTTTTGTTATTTCTGATTATTCATATTTAAACTTTTGAACTTTAATTGGCTATATAAATTATTAAAATACATTTTATACAAATATATAAAAATGTATATTCAAGTTTATATTATACAATATGCATGGAAGAATAGACTGTATTCTTTTTTTGGGCTGGCCTCTTGCTAAATGTTATGCTCATGTTTCATCTAGTTTGTTGCATATAGTTATAGTTCATTTGTTCTTATGGTTGCATGGTATTCCATTGTATACTGTACTTTATTCAATCTCCTTTTGATGGACACTTAAATATTTGGGCTGTTTTTATTTTTTGGCTATTACCAAATAGTGATTCTATCATCGTTCTTGTACATGTATTTTGGTTAATATATGTAAGCATTTCTGTTGAGTATATACCTAGGAGTGGAGCTGTTGGATCAGATTGTGTGCATATGTTCAGCTTTCCTAAACACTGTCAAAAGAGTTTCCAGAGTGGTCATGCCAGTTTACACTCATATCAGTATTTGACAGTTCTGTTTATTCTCTTTAGCCAATTTTTGATATTGTCTTTTAAAAAAAAAAAAGTTTTAGCTTTTCTGGTGAGTGTGTAGTGTTACCTTATTGTGGTTTTATTTGCATTTTTCTGATGACTAAGCTGAACACCTTTTTATTTATTTTTTTAAAAGATTTTATTTATTTGTCAGAGAGAGTGCACAAGCAGGCGGGCAAAGTGGTAGGAAGAGGCAGAGAAGCAGGCTCCCCGCTGAGCAAGGAACCCAATGCAGGACTCAATCCCAGGATCCTGGGATCATGACCTGAGCCGAAGGCAGTGGCTTAACCAACTGAGCCACGGAGGCGTCCCTAAGCTGAACACCTTTTTAATATTTACTGACCATTTAGATGTACCATCTTTTGTGATTTAACTGCTGAAGTCTGTCATCTCTTTTCTTTTGGTTTTTCTGCCTTTTTCTTATTGATCTATGGAAATTCTTCATACATCCTGTATAAAGAAACTGTGAGTTGTATGTCTTGCAGATATCTTCTCCTAGCATATGGCTGTTGACCTTTGCAATTGCATTAAGCATCACTGATTGAAAGGTCAGCTTTCCCTGTTGCAGTGTCACCTTTGACATAAGTTCAGGTGATTGTTTATGTAAGGATCTCTTTTGGATGGTTATAGTCCTGTAGAATAATAGGTGCATATTAAAGTGCTGTGGGACAACAGAAGAGAAAGCAAGTAAAATGACTTTGCATATTACAGGCTTACAGAGGAGAGAGTGCTTGAGCTGGCTCTAGAAGGATGGGTAGGAACTTAGGTTGATAACAGGTAGAAGGGTGTTCTAAGCAGAGGAAACTTGATGTACTAATACCCACAATATGAATGTAGATATGTTGGGGAAATTATAACTGATATGAAGGGTAAATGTGGAATAAGATTAAGAATAGGGCTTGAAAGAATAGAATAAATCCAAACTGTAAAAAGCTTTGGTTATCAGGCCAAGCAGGAGTCTGAACTTCATTCATCCCATGTAATGGACCTCAGAGGTATTGATTTAAACAAGGGCTGACATAATCACATTTTTGTTTCATAACAGTGGCTTCAGGAAAAGTGTAAATGAAGTAGGACAGAAAGACTACAGGCAAGGAGCTAGATTAGGAATTTATTCAAAATTTGGGATGATGCAACAGTCTTGTGGAAATGGGAAGTAGAACCCAGATCCTCAGACCATAGAGATAAAATAGGCAGGACCTCTGGTAGTCA
>RCUC01163261.1:0-57869 GCA_003697995.1 Taxidea taxus jeffersonii | reverse complement strand
TCTGATTTCTGACAAGCAGAGCATTGTCGCTTTGTCAAAAATTACCCTGTTCCATGCTGGCATGGGAGGACCTAAAATGCCCAGTGTTGTGATCTGTTAACCCTGAATCCGTCAAGCAGATTTCCTAGGAAGAGTCCTACAAAGGATCTCATCTGTCCTGCTACCAGCTACTAATGTGCTCCTGGAAATGCCCCTATCTCCCTCCTATTCCAGCATCATCTGATGCTTGGCCTCATCTCTCCATGGCACGAGTTCTGTTCTGTTCTCTCAAACCTGAGAAGAAATAGCTTGGGGGTGTGATTTTTTATGTTTGCACCCACATCACCAAATACAGTGCACCTAGAGCCTGAGCTGTGCTTTCAGAGAGCTGATCTCATTACCCTATGACCCTTTTCTCCCCTCCGCTCCCCTCCCTATTCTCCTCCCTTAAGGGGTTCTTAGTTCTGAGGACACAGCCACCTAGATGTTCCCCCAGACCCCATGTTCGCTCTCCCCATTCAAACAAAGTTGTCTTCCCTTCTTGGAAGGAAAGTGTTCCTTATTTCTAGGAGTTACACGGAATAACTCGAAGTAAGGATAGCAGCATCACATAATACTGAGTTTGGTGTGAGTGAGGAGCCAGCAGGAAGAGTTTTCTTTGGGCCTGCCTTGTGTCACTCACTGGAAGTGTGGGGGCTCTAGCCCAGGGGAGCTGAGGGTCCCTGGGAAGGGCGAGGTGGAGTGGTAGCTACGTAGTTCACCCAAGAGAAATTTTCTCTATTATAGATATAGTGGATGTCTTGGTATCCATTTTGCATGGCCCCCCCTTTGTCCTTCTAATGAGCCTTTTTATTTTTATTTTTTTTAAAGATTTTATTTATTTATTTGACAGACAGAGATCACAAGTAGGCAGAGAGGCAGGCAGAGAGAGGGCAGGGAAGCAGGCTCCCCGCTGAGGAGAGAGCCCGATGCGGGGCTCGATCCCAAGACCCTGGGATTGTGACCTGAGCTGAAGGCAGAGGTTTAACCCACTGAGCCACCCAGGTGCCCTGGGCCTTTTTATTTTTAAATCATTAAGTCTACATGGTGAATTGCGGTAGGGTGACTTTGACAGCTCTCTCTCCTTATCAGGCCCTGCAGGAGCAGTTAACTTCCGTGGTCCAGGAAATTGGGCACCTCATAGATCCCATCGCCACAGCAGCACGGGGAGAAGCAGCTCAGCTGGGACATAAGGTAATGTCCCCCAGGGCACCCTGCTGAGGGTGTGTGTGAGTGATGAGGGGGTGGCGGGCATGGGCTTGGTCGCTGGCCACCTCAGGATCTACTTTCACCTAGAATCCAAACAGAAACTGGAGTGACAGCTTTCATGCAATGGCCCAACTTTCCAGCCAACAACACATTTACAGGCATCTGCTGCTCTTGACCTTTACTGGATGAGCCAGAGATGAACGTTGACATTGCTAGTCTGCCGTCTTTTGTCCCTGGCTGGCCGGCCTCATTCTCGTGTGTTTAGGGGTACATTTTTCTTCCATGGCTTCTAATAGTGCCTGTTTGTACATATGAGGGAGCAAAGCAAACTTGGAAACTTGACTCCAGCCCACTCCAGAGGAGCCCCTCCACTCAGAGCTCATACCCACATCGGCTAAGTACTGACTAATGTTTTGTCTATTTGGGGTTCACTTAGCAAATCCTTCAAGGGTCATTGCCTTGTCCAGCAGCCTGTGCCTCAGCAGAGAGAGGGAAAAAACTGGATTTCTAACAGCCTCCAGGGTTTCCTAACATTTATCAGTGTGGATGTCAGTATCGATGTGCATATCCAGAAGACCCGGTAGCCAAAATCTTTTCAGCAGGTATTGATTTTAGAAAATCAGCTTTCTTGCTTCTTCACATTGTAGAACACCTGAAGGGCCTGCTAAGCTTCCTGCTGGTCCTTAGGAGAGGTTTTTGAGATTTACAGTGTGGCAAAGTGTGGCAAATTTCATTTCTCGGCTGAGTTGCCTTATAGTGAGAAGAAGGCTTGTCTGCCTGTGTGAGGTGGTTTGGAGGGTCGGGGGGCTGGCCCGGGGGCTGGGGCTCTGCCAGCCGGTGGGCTGGAGTGCTACCCACGGGCCTGCTGCGGGGAACTGAGCCTTACAGTGTAGCCAGACTTCATTTCATCAGTTACTTTTGATTCCAGTAGGAATTTTGTAAGAAACCATATCTAGATTTCTAGGGCAACGATCCTTGTCCCTGTCCATATGTGTTAGCGTGGAAGATTAATTCCTATGTCAATGGGTGGCGTCAAAAGAAAAATAATATATTTGTTTTGCTTGAATTGCAAATTTACCTTTGGCCCTTTGGCTAAACTCGTCTCACTTTCTGAAAGAGAGTTCTGGATGAAGGAGGCCTCTGGCTCTCTATCCAGGAGAGTCCCGGACAGGGAATTGATCCCTGCCTGGTTCTGGTTCTTCATGACGACACTTCAGGTGGGGTCCCAGGTCGGCTTCAGATCACTTGGGTGATACTTGCAAATTCTCAGACCACAGGTATTAGTTGCCTAGAGCTGCTATAACAAATAGTACAAACTGGGTGGGCTTAAACCAACAGAAACTTAATCTCTCACAGAAGTCTAAAATCAAGGTGTCAGCAGGGCCGGACTCTTTCTGGAGGCTCTATGGGAGAAACTCTTCTTTGCTTTTCTAGCTTCTGGTGCCCCCGAGTGGTCTTTCACTATATCATGCCAATGTCTGCCTCTGTGGCCATGTCTTGTGCTCTTCTGTTTGTCTTCCCTTGCTCTGTTACTAGAATACTTCTTAACAGATGTAGGACCCACCCAAGTAATCCAAGATGATCATTTGGAGATGTTAAATACATCTGCAAAGACCTTTCTTTCCCAGTAAGAGCATACTCACAGGTGCTAGGGATTTGGACACAGACATACCTTTTGGGGGGCCACCATTCAACCCTTTCTGCCACCCTAGGCCTAGGGAAACAGCATCATGTACCAACTACTCAAAATTCTGTGTTCTTTCAACCTCTGTGCTAACCCAGGTAAGGCTAGTTCCTATTCTGTCATGTTCCAAAAACGGAAGTTGTTACAGTTTTTGCTGAGCTCCTGAAGTACAGGAAAAAGAACATCTTTCCCAAAATTTCCACCCACAATCCATGAAGAATAGTGACACCTAGCATTTACTGAGTGCCTACTACATGGCAGGCATTGTGCTAAGTACTTTAATATATGCTTATTTAATCCTTCTAACAATCTGATGGAGCTTAGTGCTATTATTAATCCCCATTGTATGGAGAAGAAAACAGAACTCGGGTAACGGGAAGCAGATTGCCGAAGCTTTCTCATTAAGGAATTGATACACAGAATTCAGATCCAGTGGCCCTGACTGTGGAGCTTTCTCTCACCAGCACCTGGCCATGGTGCCTCCATGAGGGCACCAGCTGGGTTGTGTTTAATCAGTCTCAGCAGCCCTCGACATTGTACAGTTGCATTGATGACATGTACTTCTAAAACTAAACAAGTTAACCCAGGGGGCACCTAGGTGGCTCAGTCGGTTAAACGTGCGGCTCTTAATTTCACTTCAGGTCATGGTCTCAGGGTCATGAGATCGACCCCTATGTCGGGCTCTGTGCTCAGCACACAGTCTGCTTGAGATTCTCTCTCTCCTCCTTCCCCTCCACTTGTGTGCACTCTCTTTCTATATAGTTAATTATTTAAATCTTTGGGGGAGAAAATGAATCTAGAAAATATGTAAGATTCTAAGGCATTAGACATCTTCACTCCTTTAACACATGACCCATCCTGAGCCCTGACGCCTGATGACCCGTCAGTGCACTGTGGTTCCCTTTGATGGCAATACTAGGGCCCTTCCAGGGGAAGAGGATGAAATCCAAGGCAAACGTGCCAGGCTGATACCTGGAGTTGTGCAGACTGGGTCTTACACAAAGGTGTTCGGCCAAAGCAGAGACTGGGGCCAACATCTGGCAAGTCATGTGCTTCAGTATCAATCATGTCTGCCCCAAGGATAGGCAGGCCCTTTAAAATTTATACAAAGCACCATAAAGGCCACCAATAGCCCTGTTCAGTGCTTTGAAACCACCTGTAAGGACCTATAATTGAGGACAAAAGAGTAAACGTATGTTGGTTGCTGGCTGATGGTCTGACTCATTGTTAGCACTAATGAACTTTCATATTTTGGACTCCCACCTTGTCCCAGCCACCACCAGCCCCACAAACCCCTGTCCCCTGCTTCGTTTCTGACTCAGCGACTGCACTGCTCATGCCAAGTGGCCTTCCTGCCCACGGCCCCATCACGTTCATTCCTCCTCCACACCATGGGAAGAAGCATTAAGGGAAATGGCTGGCTAGAGGCTTGAACTTAAATACACTTGATGGAAATAATTTAGCGATTAGTAATTGGCACACACCATGGGGAGCGGAATGGAAAAGTGTGATCGGGGTCATTATGTTTTATCTGAGCGAGACCGATGGTGGTGTCTGAAGCAGGTCCAGCAGATGTTAAAACCTGACATTCTAGATGCTGGGTAGATGGGTATTACTGTAGTATGCTCGGACTTTATTTTAAATACTTCATGGAACCACAAACAAATACCAAACGATAAGCTTCTAAATAAAATCCAGTATCACAGCCCTAGCGGAGCTAGGCTGAAAAGGAGAAGTAGCGGGCCATGGAGCAGAAGGTGGGAGCCTGGGCTGTGGACTAGGACACCTGTTTCCTGTCACGGCTCCACATCATGGCTGCGTAGGGTGGAGAATTTACTTCACCCACCTAAGCCTCAGTTTCTTCATTTGTATATACCTCATAGAATTGCTCTGGGGATCAGATGAAGCGTGGTCAGCCTCTAGCAGAAAGCCTGGAGTGTGGGATATGCCCAAGACATGTCTGTGACACGTGACCCTGCCCCGCCAGTGGGTCCCTTGAGCACAGAGGCACCGTGGCTTCACCTCCTGGGGAGGCCTAGGCGAGAACAGTGGTTAACCAGCTGGAGAGGCTTTTCTCTTCTCCCAGGCTGGACTAACCACGAACAGAACATCCAGACTCATGCAAAATCATGTTTGCTTTTTTTTTTTTTTTTTTAAGATTTTATTTATTTATTTGACAGATAGATCACAAGTAGGCAGAGAGGCAGGCAGAGAGAGAGGGGGAAGCAGCTACACGCTAAGCAGAGAGCCCGATGCGGGGCTCGATCCCAGGATCCCGAGACCACGACCCGAGCCGAAGGCAGCGGCCCAACCCACTGAGCCACCCAGGCGCCCCTCATGTTTGCTTTTATTGCAAATCCACATTAGGTCGACATGCTCAGGGTAGAGGACAGTTGGATTGGCTTCTCAAAAGCCTTTGCTCTCAGGCTTCTTCTCTCCACAGCCCTATTCCCCTGCCCCTCCCCGCTCCCCTTCCTTCTGCATCCCTAAGATGCTCATCTTCGGCTCTTTAGAAAGCTTTGCTGTGGGTGCAGCCAAAATTTGTAAAATTCTCACACCCAACTCTGGATCACAGAGCAGATTTCTTAACGCTTCTGCCATGATGAGAGACGAGATGAAGAGCTCCCCAGAGAAAGTTAAATGCAAGCGAGAGTTCATTAATGAGCAAGTACTTTTAAAAGTAAAACTGAGCAATAAGTAAGGTCTGAGGGGCTCATGTATAACACAAGGGCTCTAACTCCTGATAGTGCATTTAATAATAGAAAAGAAAACCAAAGTAAGTTTCAGCACGTCTACCTCGCCCCGTGCATCATCTCATCCCTGTCCCAGAGCCCCCTCCCCACGAGTGGGACCCCTAAAGGAGATACGTGGATTTACATGGTGCATCTGTGGTTTTTTGTCTTGAAAGGTGACGCAGCTGGCCAGCTACTTCGAGCCCCTGATCTTAGCTGCAGTTGGTGTCGCCTCCAAGATTCTGGACCATCAGCAGCAGATGACGGTGCTGGACCAGACCAAGACGCTCGCAGAGTCTGCCCTGCAGATGTTGTACGCAGCCAAGGAAGGTGGAGGAAACCCCAAGGTACAGTTCAGGATCCTGGGACCCACCTAGGGCTGCTGAGAAGCCCTCAGATTTTCCTCAGTATTGAGTCCCTCTAAGAACAAAACCTCCAGTTCTTGGTTGATAGTATGTGACTTCCCACTCAAAGGTGGGGAATAATCTTTGATTGGCCTTCCGGGGAACCTTGAAGAGGAACGTCAAGAAGTATACCTAATTAAGCCTTTTTGTTAAGTGATTTTTTTTTTTTCCATGGCAGAATACGTAGGCAAGCATCCTTGGGAAAGAAAAACATTGGGTGGTTATTTCAGGAATAAAAATTAATACCTGCCAGGCACCTGCTCGGTGTTGACACCCAGCTTGGGCAAAGCAAAGCTCAGTTGTCTTCCAGCGAATATCGTTTCCATTCCTGAGACTCAAGTTCAATGCAAAACATAGGACAAGGTCAAACCATGGCATGTGTTTCTCTTGTCTTGGATCAGCAGTTGCCTATGAAAATCTCTCTTACTAGTTCCACCTGGGACATTTCCTCAGCCTGATGAGTCTTGTTGCCCAGCTCCTTGAAGTGGCTGAAGGTGGTGACGGCATGCCATCTGCCCTCAGGGGTGATATCTGTGTGTGAGTGATGGTTTTACTTGTGAAACCATCTTGTGCCATAAGGTCCCCCAGGGTTCTGGAGGAGGCTGGAGGCTCCTCCTGCTATTTGTACCTTCCAGCAGGTGCCTCCACGTAGTCAATCTGAGCTTCCTGGGTCCTCACCTAAGCAGCCCGTGGGAACACGGGTTGGAACAATTTGTGTGGCATACTTGCCTAAAAGCTATAGGAATCCCTCTAATGTGCATATTATTTTTAGTGCGCTTTTTGCAGCTCTACGATCTTCACATCCGTAACATGGTACAGCAGAGAAGATTCTAGAGTAAGAGTCAGAATCACAAAATAGTAACCCTGGAGGTCATGGTTACTGACTGTGCTGGTTCTATGTCATCTCTTCTACCCTATATCCTCTTGATATTTAATCTTCATAAAAATCCCACGGTGTATGAAGGTTCCCATTGTACAGATGTGGGAACTGAGAGTGCTTAGGTAAGTCGTCCCACATCACAGGAGAGGTGGATGTGGAGTCAGGACTGAGCCTGCACCCTGTGGAAACATAGGCCGACTGCCCACAGCAAGGGCTGGAGAGAGGTCAAGCAAAGCTGCGGGCAAGAGGCCACATGTGGCTAATCGGTGTCAGGAAAAGAAAGTATTTGACACATGAGGGTGGCTCAAGGCGTGCTGACAAGGAGGAACAGCATGTGCAAAGGTGTGCATAGGGTTATAAAAGGATTGTGGTATCTTTGGAGAATAGTGTACAGTCTGATGTCCGTGGAACGTATGGAGAGGGGGTCGACCAGCAGGAAGGATAGACTGGGCTGTGTCATGACTGCTCTCCCCTCCCCCACTGTAAGACGTTTGGGCTTTATTGTAAGTAGTGAGGGCTTAGAACCCATCCTGAGTTGAGAAATACCGCTCTGGAAGCAGCGCAAATGATGTCTTAGGCTTGGGTTTTCTTTGTTCAGTTTTTCCAGTCGTGTATCTGGCAACTATTAAGAGCCTAATTCTTGGGCTGCTAAAAATACTGAGAGCCAGCCAGCACTCTCAAGTTGTTCTCAGTCTTCTGGAAAGAAAGGAGGCTTGTTGCCAAAATGGTGAAGTTGCACAAGAAGAACAAGAATGCCCTTCTGCCTGATAGCTGAGTGATAGGTGCCCCTGAGTTGGCCCCGCCCCCTTTGCACCTGCCCCACGGGGGTGTGGAGAGGGGTAGGACTCGCCTTCCAGACCCAGTTCTGGGTTATCTTTTCTCCAGGGCTGACTGCCATGTGGCTCCAACCCCAACCTGAGAGAATTTCATTCCCGGCAGAATAATTCCAATTAGGACTTTTCTGGGTGTATAATATATTAGCATATCTGCTTGGACTGCAAGTTCAGAGCTCCCTGTGGAATTCTGTTTTATACCAAGAAACTCAGAGTCAGGAGCATGTGTAGTCAGCACTGTAAGCTTTACAGGACATCCTCTGCTTGGGAATGGTGGCTGGATACGAGAGTAGAACAGTTTTCAGTGTTTGAGCTGAAGCGCTGGGGACAGGCTGAGACATGATGGTGAAGGCAGGATGGGTGTATGTGTCTTTTCCCCTCCCTGGCATCCTGCGTTCAGCCTGTGCTCTGTCTGCAGACCCCAATAGGCTCCCTAGAACACTACAAACTGGGTTTGAGGTCCTTTCTTAGGAGGCTTAGTGCAGAGACGTAATTACCTTGGGTGCTATTCTTTGGGCAAACACTTCCTCGGTGTTACTTGCTAGGTATTAGGGGATGTGTGTATGTGTTAAGAAGTTGTGTGTCACCGTTTGCAGAGGAAATGCAGTTAAATGATCATCAGTGGTTCTGATGTGGTGTAAAAGAGGATAAGCTTCGGAGTCCAGCATAATTGGATTCAAATCCCAGTTCTGCCTCTTGCTAGCAAATTACTTCATTTCTTTGCTTCCCCCTCTAAACAGTGGGGTTAATAATGAATACCTCTCAGGAGCTGTTATAGAGATTGACTGAGATAATGGGCCTGACACAGTAGGTATTAAAGAAAGAGAGAGAGAGAGGGAAGGAGGGAGGGAGGGAGGGAAGAAGGAAAGAAAAGAAAAGAAGCAGCCCCAGAGTCCGGTGTTAATGAGTCCTGTGATCACAAGGCATTTACTGAGTAGCCTCATCCTCGCCCCACGGAGCCCCCTTCCATACTCACTTCTACCCCACCCAGCTCACTCCCACATCCTCCTTGAAGGGCCCTTCCTACGTCTTCTGCAGGAGATACCCAGCCCTGTGCACTGCTGGGCATTTCTAATGATTAGATGGTTTTGGTTTTTTTTTTTTTCCCCTTCTGCTAACGTTGACTTGTGTCCCCCAACCCCCCGTGGCCTTCTCCCATTTTCCAGATTCCTGTGATGTCTCTGCCTGCTTTACTGGCCTTTGTAGTTGAAGCACTAGAATACAGAAATAAGGCTCCCTTGGAAGTAGACTTCAGACATGTTTCCAAAAAAGAAGCGAGTCTGATTTTTCTCCCATGTTGTGCCATGAGGAGCAGTAACAAGGAGCCCCTCCAGAATCTAAAATAATGACCTCATTGTTGAGCCCTCTGAGTTCACTTCCCAGATTGCTGGTGGACTTTTAAGGATGCCTTAATTGAGCACCTACTGGGTCTTTGGGTGTCTGAACCCCGTGTGCTCAGGTGGCCGGCATGTGTGATTTGGACGCGGCTGTGTGGTAGAGGCAAGGTTTGCTCTTGGAGTTGGGGGAAGCGGCCCTGGGAGAGGCTCAGAGTAATTGGAGGAGGCTCCACAGCCCCTCAGCTGACCCATTAAGGGTCTGTGACTTAAATATGTGGAGTGAAGGGGAACAGGCCTAGAGAAGTCCTCAGAGGAGCAGATGGGAAGGTAATTGTTTCTGGGACAGCCAAGGGCAAGGATATGTTTTCATAGGTTTGGATGCCCCAATGTAGAGAAAGCGTCCTTCACAATTTCCAGGAAGTTCCGAGAGCAGTCTCGTGACTCACTGTCACCGCCCCCACAACCTGCCTCTTGTCCCTTTCTCAGGCCATGGGGGATAGCAGACACGTGGCCAGCAGCGCTCAGAAACATGCACTCGGCTTCTGCCCAGAAACGTGCCCTCGGCTTGAACATGAACGTTACAGAATTGCTGACATTTTCGTGCCACCCATGATGATCTGATTTCAAGTGAGATTTAGAGAAATACATACCTTTCAGTTTTACTGTTTTCATCAATATTTGTATGAGGAGCTCTCTCTCGAGAGGGTCACGTGCAGAAAATGTCACCTTTCAGACTTCTGTCATCAAAAGCGAGCAACCTGCTCATTTTGTGTTTTACCTTCTCTATACCATGAAATCAGCCATCAACCTAAATTACCAGTTTCCTCCCTCACATCCCTAAGAGAGAGCTCTGTGCAGCCTGACACACTCAAGATAACCCTCCGCGGTCTGACAGAGGCATAGCTCATCAGAGGCCCTATGGAAGACATCTTCTGGATTCCCTTGGCTTTCCCGTTCCACACACCGAGCCAGTTCCTGGGGCTCACACAGCCTCCTCTTAGAAGTCCTCTCTTTGAGTTAGCCACTCAAAAGAGTTACATTTACCTTCCCTCCCTGGCCTCCTAACCTTCTCATCACCAGAGGGAAGGGGCAGTTTCTTGAGCCTTTGGAAGGGGCATCTCCCTTTCAAAGCCACTGCATGGGGCGGGGTTGGGGGGGCCAGCACCTGAACCAGTGACTATCTGGTGTCAGGTCAGATTTCCCAGGTTAAGGGCACAACCCAAGTTCAGGTACCAGCCATAATATCTTAGGTTCCCAGGCCATCCTCACTCTGACCAGGTGGCTCCAAATTCTGGGGATTCTCTCTACCCCTTCAGGTTTAATAATTGCTGGAATGACTCACAGGACTTGGGAAATTGCTCTACTTACTATTACCATTTTATTATAAAGGCTACAAACCATGCAGAAGGTGAGGTCTGGGGGTATCCTAAACATGTCCCAAGGATAAGTCACGCTCTCAGCTTAGTGCTGTCCCTCATCAACCAGGGAAGCTCACTCCAGCTCTGCTGCCCAGAGTTCTATTGGAATTTCCTCCTGTAAGCTGGATTGAATGAATCTAGTCAGATGACCAGTGATTCAGTCTGCAGCCCTCTCCTGCCCCCAAGGTCAGGCTGATACTCTGTTGCTCAAAGCCACAACCCTCTAATCACATGGTTGGGCTCTCCAGTGTGGCCAGCCCCCATCCTGAAACTGCCTACAGGCCACCATGAGTCCCCTTCTTAGCCTAAACTAATGTGTGGTCCTGGGGGCCCACCATGAACCACAGAGGCAGTCCTTGACCACTCGGGAAATGCTAAGCACTTGAAGGCTCCCTCCTAAGAGCCTAGAACAAAAGCAGCCAAATGTTTTACCATTTCCCACTGGGTGAGGTCCCAGGGTTGGGCTCATCGGGTGGCAAGTGCTGAGTAAGGGGGGCCCGGCCAGCTCTGGGAGCAGTAGCAAATCCTGAGGCCCCTTGCCTTTGCTACATGGTACTTGGGGGCCGTCCCCTTGTTCAAAAGCACCCTGTTTGCGGGGAAGGGCTGAAACTAGATGGCATATTTCCTAGACTAAGGTTTGTTTTTCCAGTAGCGCTGAGAAATTTGACCTGATCTGGCCATCTGCTCAGCTTCCTTTTGACCAGTGGCATCCTTTCAGCAGATGGCCAGCTGGTTGGTGGCCTTGGTTGGCCACCAGATCCATAAGCTTTCATGCTGAAGCTCCCCTCTTCAGATGGCGACTGTCAGAGGGGTCCCTGTCAGGGACGTTGTCCGACTCTCGCCTTGTGGTGGGCTGTGAGGGTGAACGGGAAACGCACAGCGGGGATGAGCACAGTGCCTGGCACTGAGGAGTCCCTGAGGAGCGGTGGCAGTGGGCCACTCTTCCTGCTGTTCCAGGCTTTAGTATTCGCTGTTGTTCCCAGTGCCCTGCCTGTCACCTAGGATGAAGCATTATCTGTCTGTCAGATGCTAAAATACCTGACCCGAGATACAAGAACAGAGATTTTGCCGCTGGTTTGAAAGTCACATTGGGCCCCCAGGCTGGGCTCAAGGGCAGGGAGGGAGGGCCAGAGCCTGTTCTGACTGCCCAGGAGCCCAGTCTCTGCCTCAGCGCTGCCATCCATGCCTGGTTGGCAGCACAGAAACAGATGGTTCCATTTATTTCTAAACAAGACTCTCCAGAAGAGAAATTTGCACCAATACCCTGGGAAGGTTATCCTTGTAAAAAAGAAGAAAAAAAAAGAAAGAAAAAAAAAATACCTGTGAAAGTAAAAGTGAATGGATCACCCTTTACCTTTGCCCCAACTCCCCAGTGACTTGATCAAACCCTTCATTTCCTGTGAACACTGTGCTTCTAGAGGGGAGGAGAGCTGGCTGTTGGCAAGGAGCACGCAGTCTAGTTGGGGCAGGGGCTGGGTTGATGGAGAGGTAAGGACAGTGGGGCAGGAGCCATGTGGCGGGCACGGTGCCAGGCACTTCCCATACAGGGTACTGGTCCACTCCTCTTAACAGTCCACATCCTTCCTGCCGCTGGACCTTTGTACAGCCTGTGTCCTCCGCCCAGCATGCTCTCCCTTTCCTCCTCACCCCATCAACTCTGCTGGATACTGGTCTCAGCTTCAACCCAGACACCTCTCTGACCCCAAAGCTGGCTTCGGGGCCTTCTTGGGGGCTGTCACAGCTAGCTGTTGCTGCAAACAAGCCATTCTAAAACTTAGTGACTTAAAACAATACCATCTGAGAGTGATCTCTGGTGGGTCTGCAGATCCACGGAGCTCAGCGAGCTGGTTCTCACTCAGAGTACCTCCTCCCACTGCCACCAGGTGGCGGCTAGGGCCCGAGTGACCTGAGGGCCAGTTGCTCCGGGGTCTGGTGCTTGAGCTAAAATCACAGAGATGCTCAGGGGCTAGGGCTCCATGGGCTGCCCTTTGTACCTCTGTGCAGTCTCACCGTGCAGTCTGCCCAGCACAGAAGCCGAGGCCCTCACAGGCTCATGTCCTGAAAGAGAGCTGAGCAGAAGCTGCATCGTGTTCTAGTATTGAGCCTCAATTCCCCATATCCTTTTCTCTAAGGCCTTCACCTCTCTGACTCCAGAGTTGCTTCTCAGGGCTGCAGAAATCCAAAGGAAAGCCAATGAGAGCATGAAGAGAGAACCATCCAAGGAGGGCTGCTGGAGGAGGTGGTATTTAGGCTGGGCCTTGAAATAGGGCTAGGATTTGCAAGGGGCAAAGGGAGGAGGCGAATACAATAGAACCAGCTGCTACAGGCTACAGGCTGAGGGGGGGTGGTTGGAGCTGTGAGTGAGGGGGGGTGGTTGGAGCTGTGAGGCTGCCGAGGAAGCGGGTGGAGGGAAGAAGTCCTGAGAGCGACTCCCCATCAGAGGTGGGAAGAGCCAAGGGATCTTTGTTCCTCAAGGCTCTTTGTCCCCGTTAACTTCTGAGTTGATTTTAGCCCTAATGGTCAATAATTAGCATTTGCATCCCGACACCTTGTTGTTGTCTTGAGGTCACCATCCATGGTCCATATACTTCACATCTCATCATTTTGGAAGACCTGGATTCCCTCAGCTTTTCCATTCCACACACCGAGCCAGTTCCTGGGGCTCACACAGCCTCCTCTTAGAAGTCCTCTCTTTCAGTTAGCCAATCAAAAGAGTTACATTTACCTTCCCTCCCTGGCCTCCTTAGCTTCTCATCACCAGAGGGAAGGGGCAGTTTCTTGGGCCTTTGGAAGGGGCATCTCCCCCTGAGGTGTGTCAGGGCAGCCGTGACCACTGTGTGGGGGGCCCCCAGCGCCTGCACCGGGTTGATTCTGATGCTGACTACCTGACATGAAGTCAGGCACCTGCTACTAGGCTGTTCTTTTTATTTTTTTATACTTTTCTTTTTAATGAAATGGATTCTGAGTTCTTTTTTTTTTTCACTTTTTTTAAAATTTTTTTTATTTTTATATAAACATATAATGTAACCCCACCACCCTCTCCCAACACCCCTCCCCCCATCCCCCTCAGTTTGTTTTATGACATTAAGAGTCTCTTTTGGTTTGTCTCCCTCCCGATCCCATCTTGTTTCATTTATTCTTTTCCTACCCCCTTAACCCCCACCCCCGTTGCATCTCCACTTCCTTATATCAGGGAGATCATATGATAGTTGTCTTTCTCCGATTGACTTATTTCGCTAAGCATAATACCCTCTAGTTCCATCCATGTCATCGCAAATGGCAAGATTTCATTTCTTTTGATGGCTGCATAGTATTCCATTGTATATATATACCACATCTTCTTTATCCATTCATCTGTTGATGGACATCATTCTTTTTTTTCAAGATTTTATTTATTTATTTGAGAGAGAGAGAGAAAGTATGTGCACGAGCATGGGGAGGAGCAGAGGCAGAGGGAGAAGCAGGCTCCCCACTGAGCAGAGAGCCTGATTGTAGGGCTCAATCCCAGGATCCTGAGATCATGACCTGAGCCAAAAGCAGACACTTAACCGACAGAGCTACCCAGGAGCCCCTAGACTGCCCTTATTATAAATATATGCTGCATGTATCCATATCGTCTCATTGGAATTCTACGTAGTGTTGTTCCAGTCATTCCCATTGTGCCGAGGAAGCCACTCCTAGGACCGCTTAGCTAGTAAGAGGTGGATCCAGAGCTAGAACCCAGTTTTTCTGATGGCAGGACCTTGGCTCCTTCTGCATCTTTCTCCCATTGGAGGTGTTTTTCAAGGAGCCTGGCACCACCATTGTTTCATCTTTTCATCCATTCATTTACCTGGTGCCTCTTCTGGGTGAGATATGCTTGTGAAACTCTGGCGGGTGTTGGAGCATCTCCAAGTTACAGTCAGAGGGAACTTGGGAGCACTCGAGACTTTGCCTGCAGAATGTCAGTCCCTGGAGAACTTTGCTCCCTCTTCCCTCTGGGCTCGTGGCAGTGTAATCTGTGACATAATTCCAAAGGCTATTCATCTTTCCATAGATGTCTTTCTCCTCTATGTCACTACATTACCACAATCCAGCCTTATTTGTGGGAAGGGAACTCGAGTGTTGTGCAGCTTTGAAGAGATGTGCATTGGTCGTAAACATGTTTTTTTCTAGGTAGGTTTTGTTTTTTTCTTAATTAAACCTGTAAGCTTACATCCTTGGGAATCAGTGGCATTCTCTTTCTACCATCCTGGACAGATTAACATAAAACTGGTCCTGTCATAGGATGCTGTTTGGTATCACAATTTTGTTTTTCATTTTGATTATAAAAAGACATCTTTTTCTACTTCTCTTTCTGATTTATAGTGATTTTTCAAATAAATGTACCAACCGAAGAAAAGGAAAAATCCAGAATCACTGTTGTGCTCCATAATGGAGATAGAGTTTTGTGTTGTGCTTTTTTCAGGTTATACCTAAAAGAAGTGAAGTGATTTCTGAGGAGACCGAGCACCATTTTCCTCTGCTTATGGAAACGTCTCACAGTCCTCTTTCCGCTTTTCCTTCTTAGGCCCAGCACACCCATGATGCCATCACAGAGGCCGCCCAGCTCATGAAGGAGGCTGTCGATGACATCATGGTGACACTGAATGAAGCCGCCAGTGAAGTGGGACTGGTGGGAGGCATGGTGGATGCCATTGCAGAGGCCATGAGCAAGGTAGGCCTGGGCTCCCAGATGTTCACCTTTATCCCTTGACCCCAGTTCCTCCCTCAGACGTGGTCCCTAGGTGCTTTTCTCTAATGAGCAGTCAGTCAAAGTGGATACCAGTGACCATCCCCTTTTCCTGGGGGTTTCGATCAGTGTACACACATCCTATCCTCTGTCCAACATGGTATTCATTCTTGGGTATTCATTTATTACTTTGGAAGCCACTCTCACCCTGTCTTCTGGTTTTACACAAGGAAAAATAATGGCAATGGAGAAGGTATCATTGGTTCCTTCACTTACAAAATGGAAATAGGTATTTACCTCCCCTGTTTACCTCCTAGAGTAGTCATGGGGAACAAAGGCCAAAGTGAAATAATGAAGGGATTCAGAGTGGCTTCTTTGGAATCATGGGGAGCACATTCTTGGGCCCTACCCCAACTCTAATCAATTGAAATCTTTGTGGACTTGAGCCAAGGAATCTCTGGATCTTTTTTTATAGAGTTTATTTATTTATTTGACAGAGAGAACACAGGCAGGTGTGAACGGCAGGTAGAGGAAGAGGGAAAAGCAGACTCCCCACTGAGCAGGGACCCCAGTACAGGACTCGATCCCAGGACCCTGGGATCACGACCTGAGCCAAAGGCAGATGCTTAATGGACTGAGATACCCAGGCACCCCAGGAATCTCTGAATCTTTTAAGTCTCCCCCATGGTTTTGGTAGCCAGATGCAGAAACTACTTAAGTAGTATGTGTGAAAGCCCATAGTGTACTCTTGCAGGCAATGGACACAGAAGACAACGTGACAGTCATTAATCCTCCAGTGACCCCTTGGTGGTTGAGTTGGATGAGTAGGGAAGTGTGACTCGAGAGTATCTCCTGCTCTTTCCTCAAGGAATCCTTCAGTAGTCATGTCAGTTTGATAGTCATTAAAATTAACAATTGTTCAGCAACATCTCATTACCATTCTGTGATAGCACAGCTAAGAATTTTAGATTTTGTCCCTGTTTTGAAATGTCCATTGTCAGATTGTGAATACATTATTATGGTTTTTCAGGATAATAAGTGGTCTTTAATTGCTAATTTAGAGAAGATTGGTCGTTTCTCCATAAAGAGGTGATAGCCTGAAACTATAATTAGGATAATTCCCCTTAAACATTCATTACGCAGTCATTATCAGACTGAGAGAGTCAGGAGCCAGGCAGCGATGCCAGGACTCCTTTAGAGACCCCGGACAGGCCTTGTCAGATCACTCCGGTAATTTCTGGTATGGGCTTCTCGTTCCTCAAATATGGACAATTTGGCAGAAAATAAGTGAAATTCCCCTCTTTATAAAGCTTTTGGGGAAATCTCAGTGGTTGTGTTTGGTTTTCAGGACATCAGAACACCTGAGCTTTGAAAGTAAGCCATGTTTCAGGGCCCCTGGGTAGCTTAGTTGGTTAAGCATCTGCTTTCAGCTCAGGTCATGATCCCTGGGTCCTGGGATCAAGTCCCGCATCAGGCTCTCTGCTCAGCAGGGAGCCTGCTTTTCCCTCTGCCTCCCGCTCCCCTGCTTGTGCTTTCTCTTTCTGTCAAATACATAAATAAAATCTTTAAAAGAAAAAAAAAAAAAAAAGAAGGTAAGTCATGTTTCCATGAAGGATGTTAAATAATGGAGCTCAAGTTTTCTCAATACAAATTAGAAAGTCAGATGACTTTTTTCCTCCCTAGGGGAAGGCATTTTTCCGAATGACTCTAATGATAGGTAAGAGTTCCAAAATCTCTGGAATGTAGAAGTCAGATTCTTGAAGTCTCTTTCGATAGCTGCTGAGCCTTGCATACCAAGATGGATTTTCAGTAAAGAAAGCAACACTTGCACTGTCTGATGTCAGTGGTGGGACAGCTACTCTCTGACTCGGCCCAGAACACTCCCAGCTCTTTTGGAAGGGCTGGGAGAGAAGTCTGGCATTACCTGAGAGCAATAATTAGGAACTTCTAATGACAGGAGCCACAGAGGCCAGAAACAAAGGGGTTCTTTCCACCATTCTGCAGAGTATACAGTCGGGGTTTATTGGTACCCCAAACTCCTGTCTACCTAGACCTGACACCGCAGCTCTACCCAGTGTCTCTTCTGCATTCTCCGTTTGCTCAGCCTACCCCAACCTGCCCATTGCTGCCCACTTTGTATTCATGATACTCCAGGGCCTTTGAGCCTCTAGGCAGTAGAGTGTTAGAAATAGGGCGTTTTTTGAGTTTTGGTTATTTGGTCACAGCACTGATAGACTGTCATCATCATTGTCTGAAATTCTCAGTCATTGAGTGACTGGCAGAAAAAAATGAGTGTACCCAACATTGAGTGTAACTTGGATGTAATTTGTGCCCCTTTTGGTGCTTCTGCCGTGGAGGTTTATCCTGGAATTCTCTATGCCTAAGCACCAAAAGGTTTGGGAATTGATAGGTTAGCATGAAGTAATCAGGTTTCTGGGTGACCTTGGACGAATGACTCAAGCTCTCTGAACCTTGGTTTCCCTATTGAGTGAGGTCAGTGGTTCTCAGTCTTGGAGTTTTTGTGACCCACTACCTTTTCTTTGTTTGCTTTTTTGTTTGGGTTGTTGGGTGTTGGTGGTGGTGATAGTTTTTTCTTCTTTCTGACCGGGGAGGAGGTTAAAGAAAGAAAAAGCCTGCTCTCTGCATCACTACTATTCCATAACAGAAAGGTCATGTTAACATCCCCCTCAAAAAAAGTAGGAGAGCTATAATCTCAGAACAAAGGAGAGTTCTTTGAACTAAATAAATTTGAAATTTAAAAAAAAATGATCACTCTGTTCTTCCCTTTCTTGTCTTCGGGCTGCCAGGTTGTGTTCTAAGCTGCCCTCCAGCTCCAGCTCCTGGTGTGTCTGCTGTTAGGCTGTGGCTCAAATGAAGTCTCCCAGCACATTGCTGGACACGTAGAAGATGCCCTCAGTTTATACCGAGTGATTGAGTCCACAACTCTGTCCTCATTTGACCAACAGGACCCCCATAGTATGACGGAGATCATTGGCAGCAGCTTATTCCTTATAAAGAATCCCAGAAAAATCCAGCCTGGAGTCCATGTTGATGCTTTGGTGGAAATTTGGTGGAAATGCTTCCAGAACTGTGCGACCACATCACACATGGGCAGCAGGAAGCCGTTCCTTCAGTTCATGTCTTAGTTAGTGCCTGCTTGTGACCTTGAGCTCTTATTGAAGACTCCATCTAATGTTTCCTAAGCACCCTCTTGGCCCCTAGTCTCTGCCCCAACTGCAAACTATATGGCAGAGAGCTGCCAGGAAGGTCTTCTCAAATATGTCATTGTGCACCCCAGATCCCACCATTTTCCTCATGATTTCAAGGTTCTTCATCAGACAGCTCAGCTTCATCCTCAGTGCTCTCAATGGCCCCCTCTTCTGTCCACTACACTCACTCTTCCTGTGTTCATTTCTCCTTATTTTGGCTCCTCACCTGGAATACCATTCAGCAGTCAATGGTGACAGTAATGATGAAGATGGTGGTGAAGATGTTGCCTTTTTCTTCATAATGGTCATCATTGACATTATCATCATCTTCATCAACCTGGTCATCATCTCCTCTTCCTTCATGTAGCTCTTGGGCAGGTATGGTCTCAGTTGATGTGTACTACAACCTTCTGATGCTAGGAAATTTCCACTGAAGGACTTGAGGCTCAGAATTTAAGCAACGAGCCTGAGGCCCATTCATAAGCCCTGGAACCAGGTCTCAAATACAAGGCTTCTGAACCAATATATCCCCAACCCTTTGAGGGACAGAGTCACTGTCCCACTTGCCCCAGCTCTCCCCCCCACAGCGATCTCTCTCATCTCTCAATTCCTATTGCTCTCAGAGTCCAATGAGGAACTAGTGCTTCCAATCCCTTGTCTTCCCCATCTTAGATCAGAAGTAGGATTCCAGGGCATAGACCTCTATGGACTACACCATTCCTAGGGAAGCCCTTCACAGTGTAGATTCTGCCTCCTCTCCCAGTTCATCTTCTGCCTTTCTCTGCTCCCTTAAAAGTGTCTGGCTCATGCCCACCACCATATGCTTGAACTCTAACCTACTTCTTAGGACCCCTTCCCTACCTTTTATAGGTAGCGGACTCTTCCCCTGGTAAGATTTGGCAGAAATGTTGTTCCTTGGGAATGCTCTCAGTCTCCTCTCAGACAAGACTTGGGGACCCCTGGCCTGTGTACCCCAAGCGCCATCTTTGTACCTCTGTTAAAGTCCTTATCACCAAAGCTGGGAGATACTCTTGACTCTTAGCCAAAGAAATTCTGTGGGTGTCTCCATTTTTCAAAATTCCCAATTCTAATAAATACAGCCCATACTTCAACTGTCCTCTCCTGACATGTGGGTTCTTTTTCTCTCCTCTGTAGCTGGATGAAGGCACTCCTCCAGAACCAAAGGGAACATTCGTCGACTATCAGACGACTGTGGTTAAATATTCCAAAGCCATTGCGGTGACAGCTCAGGAAATGGTAAGAGAAAAAGAGCTGCCCCACCCACTGTCGGTCGCCCTGGTGTCCACCACTACCACCACTCAGTCTTCAAATCAGGGTGTCTGTCGGACAGAGACTACCCCTTGTTTCTGGCTCCTTCTGGGCTCCAGAAGGGGTCCTTTATTTGTGGTCTCCCTGGCTGCCTGTGGTCTAGACACCCCCATCTGCTGGAGCTCTCATTTCCTGGAAAAGCAGCAAGAGGGAATTACAGATAATTGAGACTTGGGCATGAGGACAGGGGAGCAAAGGAGGGAGAGAAAATGAGAAGGAAGTTAGAGATAACGGGAAGGAAAAAAAAGTCCTATTCACCTCGCAAAGGTTTTAAGGTATTTATATAAAGTTACAGTACAAGAGAAGACGTGTAGGGTGGAATAGAGGTTGTCTAATGGAATCAAGTTATAGTCCTTGGACAGAAAGATATGCCAGTCTTTCAGGCAAAATGAAATAACATGGTTATGTAAAGATAATTTCCCTGACAACAGAAGGTATGTGACCTTTGGAGGTAATTTTTCTTTTTCTTTTTCTTTTTTTTTTTTAATTTATTAGAGAAATGGAGAGAGAGCACAAGCAGGCAGAGCAGCAGGCAGAGGGAGAGGGAGAAGCAGGCTCCCTGCTGAGCAGAGAGCCCAATGCGGGGCTTGATCCCAGGACCCTGGGATCATGACCCGAGCTGAAGGCAGCCACTTAACCAACTGAGCCACCCAGGCGCCCCATCTTTTTCTTTTTTTTAAATTTCTTTTTTTTTTTTTTCAAAAATGTATTGCCATCAGAATTGTATTATACGCCTCTTTAGATAAAAATAGCATCAAGAGACAGAGAATGCTATCTTGATAGGTTAAAAAGTTGTACAAAAGACAACCAGTGGTGTCCTCAAAGAATAAATAGGAGTGTGTAGTAAGAAAGTTCCTCTTGGGACGCCTGGGTGGCTCAGTTGGCTGAGCGGCTGCCTTCGGCTCAGGTCATGATCCCAGCGTCCTGGGATCGAGTCCCACATCGGGCTCCTTGGTCAGCAGGGAGCCTGCTTCTCCCTCTGCCTCTCTGCCTGCCTCTCTGTCTGCCTGTGCTCGTGCTCTCTCTCTCTCTAATAAATAAATAAAATCTTAAAAAAAAAAAAAAAAAGAAAGTTCCTCTTAACCTTTGAAGGCTCAGATGTCACGGAATAAAATTTGGGACCATGTGTCTCTCTGCTGCCATGTGAGGCTGAGTAGAGAGACAAAGCAGCCTCCTGGCTAGAGGGACCAGACTGAGCCATGGCGCCCGGGCCTACCCCAACATGCCGGCCCCTCGGGATGATTTTGTCATGTAGTCATGTGTCCACTAGAGGTTGAGCTTGGACCACAAAGGCTTCCCTGGCTGCTGCTCCTCCTTCTTAGAAACTCTGTGATTGTGCCAGGTTCGCTGTTGCTTAACAGGATGTGGGCCAGCAAGGGGAATAGGAGCAGTACCCATCTCAGGGACTGAAAGAGCTGGTGCTGCTCGGGGGCCTCGGGGCAGGGCACGGGTCAGATCAGGCAGCCCCGAAGTGCCGGGTCCTCTGAGGAGGGAGCACAGTGCAGCAAGAGGTGAAAATCTTTGGAGTGGCCTCCTCGTGTTTCTGGAATGTCTCCTGGGCTAGGTTCTCAGCAGGCCCATCTCAGGCCCGGATGTCCATGCCCTTCAGGAGCCCGGCTCAGGGCTGCGTGGCCACTGCTAGGTTAGCCAGCCTGGACCCTGAGTGGGCAAGGGCCTTGCTTCACCACTTCAGGTTGCTCCGGAATTGCTGTGGTCTGTGTGGCAGGGCTCAAACGAAGCAGCTAAAGGTTCAGCCTCCCTCTCTCATGGTTCCCAAGGAACCCACAGCTACACCTGCCAGCCAGTGACATTTCCTGGCAAACATGCCTTAGATGGCTAACCCTTCCCATTAGCAGGGTTAATGGGCAGCAATGGGCCATTCAAAACACATATTTTTAAGCCCTTTATTTTTTTTTATTTTTTTAAGATTTTATTTATTTATTTGACAGAGAGAGAGATAGCAAGAGCAGGAACACAAGCCAGGGGAGTGGGAGAGGGAGAAGCAGGCTTCCCGGGGAGTAGGGAGCCCCATGAGAGGCTTGATCCCAAGACCCTGGGATCATGACCTGAGCCGAAGGCAGACACTTAACAATTGAGCCACCCAGTAGCCCTCTTAAGCCCTTCTATTGCCACCGAGAGAGAGAAGAGGTACAGCAGGAGGGAAGCCTCTTAGGAAAGACAAGGATAGCTTTCTGGGTATCCTTGTATTCTAAGAGACATTTTTGTCAGAAGAAAAAGAAGATCTTGAAACGAGTGTGTTAGCTAGGTAAGATAAATTTTTAGGTAAGTTTTTCTATGAAGCAAGAGGAAAATACTGGATATCTTAGTAAGGAGGAGGCATAGCTCAGCCATTTAGGCTGCAGTGGACTCTTAACCAAATCTGTGGCTGCACCCTTGTCCTCCTTTGGCACAAATTGCTTATAAAGCTGTCTTCTCTTGAAATATCTTCCTCCCAGATACTGGGCTCATCTATCACTTCTCAGTCATGGTTTCCCTGACAGCCCTGCTATCCTCACATCCTCTTGCCAGGGTGGGACCTGCTTCTGGGTTCCCAGAGACCAGGTCAGGTCTCTGCCATAGAATGTGACCAGGGATGGGCACTGCCTGGGGCTCATACCCTGCATTCCCCAAGGGAAGTCTCATGGTGACCTGCAGGGCCAGGCCAGTGGGGGCTGCCATGCTCACCTCCTAGTGTGGACCATGAGGGCCTGCCCAGCCTGAGCCTAGCATGTCACCTACTGGCCCCACCAGGACCTGCTGGCCTGAGAGGGGCCCCGGCCTGTTTGGCACGTTGCAGCATGGGCTTTGCTTGAATTGCCCTCTCCAGCCCCAAATACAAGTCCAGAGCTTAAAAGTGAATGAAACCCTTTGGCTTCCAGTGGAATTAACACATGGTTCTCATGCTTTTTTCCGTGTGTGTGTGTGTGTGTGTGTGTGTGTGTGTGTGTTTGTGTCTTGCTTGTTTTCTTTTTCCAGATGACTAAGTCGGTTACTAACCCGGAGGAGTTGGGAGGACTGGCTTCACAAATGACCAGTGACTATGGGCACCTGGCTCTCCAGGGCCAGATGGCAGCAGCCACAGCGGAGCCAGAGGAGGTCTGCCACCATAAGCCCCTGTTTTAAGAAGCACGTGCACACGGGTACCCACTCCCAGGGGATTCTGGCTAGCTTAGCCTGACTCTAGAAGATTCCAGCCTGGTAGCCAAAACCAGGCTTAGTTCCCACCACTCTCCCGCCCGTCCTGCAGCTTCAGACCCAGTAGCCCAGGCTGTGCTCAGAGGCCAGCAGGTGGAGAGCTGGGTCCACCTGGGGAAGTGGGCTTTCAGATAGGTGCCCTCTGTTGGGAGTGTCTGGCCAGGTCCCCCATCTTCTGGCCTGTCGCCTGACTCCCAAAGCAGAACACAAGCTACCATCTTGCTCTTGGTTAGGACATCCTCCTCAGTGATTTTCCTATTTCCCAAAGACTCACAGCAGTATTGGAAGAGCCGAGTGTGGGAGTTAACCATCCCAGTCTGAGAAAGGGCTGGCTAGCCTACTTTTGTGACACAAAGTCTTACCCAGCTATTGTTGGTGACTTTCTATGAACCGTCCCCCAAATCTCATATGAACTCCTCTTCATTACCTACCTGCCTTCCCTAAACCCTAAACTTCCCTTTCCTTAGTGGCCAAACAGAGACTTTGCCTTAGAATGCCTACACCCATAGGAGCCTTAGTTTGGCCAAAGTTTGGTCCCAGGGGCCACTTTCTAAGAGCCCCCTTTCCTGTCTGATATGCCCAAGTAACCACATGGTCCCCTGGAAAGCAAACAGGCCGGCTGGAGCAGCGCACGCCCCACCACAGCCCTGCCAGCAATAGCAGAGAGAAGGTGTCACATGGCTCTTTAGAGACACAGAGCTCGGTCTGTGGTAAAGAATAGTGGAGTACATTGCAGGGATGCTGGGAAGATGAAGGTAACTACATTTTGTGACATTGTATTAAACACAAACCCTGTTTATGATATTCCTAAGTGAAGCGGGTTCTCAGGGTGGGCAGCTGTGACCGATCTTCCCCTCTTGCAGTGACAATCCATGTCCCCAGGCCACTTAGTGCTGGTTTGCCTGGAGTCCATTCTAAGCATGTCTTCACAAAGACTGCAGAAATGACCCAAAGTGAAATCCCTTGCTAACATGTCATAACAATGCATGTGAACAGGAGTCTCGTATGTATGCACATGCATACATACATATCTAGCATGGGATGAAGGAGGTTTCTAACATTGCCTGCACTTTAAGATTTTAGTATGGTTGAGTATTTAGGCTGCAGCATGAATAATTCTGTTTGTAACAAGTCTGTGAAGTCACTACCCAGAAAGAAAAATCACCAGAAACCACCCCCACTCCCCCGGCCCCAATCAGGATTCTGTGGAAGATTGGATTTCCTAAACAAACCTAAGGGAACTTACATCACAGGAAGGAACAATCTGGACAAAAGGAAAAAGTGTTAGGCTTTGCAGGACTCAAAAAACAAAGAGGGTGTGGGGAGGATTTGGTCTCTGTTTCCAGAAATCTTTTAAAAATGGAATCTAGATCTGTCTGGTCGGTTCCAATGTTGACCCGCGGCCTGAGTTACTGTGAGAAGAGCCCATGATCTGTGGAGACCTTTCTGCATCTGAGTTCTTCAGAGCTCCCTAGCCCATGTGTGAAACAGGCAGATTTTCTTCCTGCAACCCAGACCATGAAGCAAAATACAAAATAATGTCAGAGCAGCCAGGAAAGAAAAGGTATCGCTGAAAGCCCCACATGAAATTACTTTAGTCCCTGGCCCCACATTTGTAGCAGCTGACGTTTTCATTAAGGTTCTCCCTTTACACCCGTGCATCTTGAGTTATATTTTACATTCCAGACACAAGAGCAGTGTGACCTGGAGCCAAAAGGGGCAGAGAGAATATACAATTACCAGTGGCTTGCTAAGGAAAATTCTTTGTGTGCATTTGCCAGACAGATATTTAGGGGAAAACTGAGAAGGTCGGGGGGATCCCTAAGGCAATGTTGTTTTTTTATTCCAAGACTGTGGAATTAGTTTTCTCTCCCAAGGGGGCCTCACCTCACAGCATGTGAAAGTATTTCTATCAAGGGCAAGAAAGAAGCTGCACCCTCACGGTCCTGCTGGCTGTGGTGCTGAGCCAGCATTTTGGTCTTTTCCAGAATGTGACAATTACAGGAGAAGCCCTATCTCTCCCCTCTGAACACCAAGCAGGAGCTTTATCTGCTGTTTTTTCCAGGGAAAACTCAAACTCCCACTAACACCACTGTGAAAATGACTTTCTTGAGGAAAGTCAAAACCCTCAGGCAACTTCCCAAAGATCCCTGTTCTCTTGAAAAGGGAGATCCTGTGAGCCACCAGTGCTAAATATAAATGCTGGGGGCAAAGATCTAGTGACTACAGCTCTGTCTCTGAGGGAACTCTGCTGTGAGCATGTGTAATACTATGTGTCTTCAAAGCTGGCAGGAACATTTGTCGAGAGCCTGTGGTAAGAACCACAGCCTTTTCCAAACATGAGATGGGTAGTCTACACTAGAATTCTTTAAAACTTTCTGCTCCAAGACACACTTTTTGTAGGTGGAAAGTGATGCCCTGTTTCTGTTCTACGCTCATGATTCTTGCCCTTCCATTTTTTATTTTTCCTTTTTAAGGAGAAACTCTAAAGTCTGTCAGCAAACATCTGCAATTGCCTTGCAGCATTTGCAAACTCTCCCAGGCAAATGATATTTGACCTGGTTTCAGATGTGATTGTTTTGAAAGCCTGAGAAAAATGTGTACATTTTGTTTAGTTTTAGGCAGTAAAGAAGATGATCAGTATTTCTGAGACCCCTCCAACTGAAATTTGATCCAAAACTTCATAAAGGCCAGACTTCCAATTTCCCCCAGTATGTAAAACCAGAAGAAGATGCCCATTTGGGCAAGAAGGGAATTGAAGGTTTTCCTTGACGTTCGAGTCACACTTTATTGCAGCTGCCAGTTTAAAACCCCAAGTTGAATGTCTGAGCCACATTCCTTTATAATACACACTGGTTGGTGGTAAATCAAATTGCCCTGGGGGCTGGTCAGATTGCTGAGAAATTTAGTGTTACTTTGAGAAGTTAGCATTTTTTAAACCCTTATCTTTTTTAATACGATCTTAAAAATGCATTCCCTCTCTCAGATGTTCTTGAAGCAGTACAGAGTGTTCTGGGAGATTGCAGTAGAGTATGTTGCTTCTGTTGTCCCCTTTAAGTGCCTGTCCTAGCTGTCCCACGTACCCGTGGAAAATAATAATCTGAGAGATGTTCATCAAGTCCACACCATGGATCAGATCTGTGCTGGGGGCTGTCCCATGTACCCTCTCAACTACACAATCCTTCATTCTTCCCCCATTTCACAGGTTAGCAAACTGAGGCTCAGGGAGCTTATTTAAATGGTCCAAGAGAATGCAGCTACGGGAGTCAGTATGGAAGCCACTTGAATTTGGAATAAGTAAAGTTTCAAGTAAGAAGTAAACATGGCAAGGTCAGGATTCAAATCCAGGGCATGATAGCCTTAGCTTCTTCCGCCTCACCAAGCTACCTCCTGTCACAGCATTCATGTGGCATTTTTTACTTTGAGATGTGTTCACACACACCTTTCATTTGGTCCATCAGCCCTGGGTAGTAGGGCAGGTTCTGTCTGGTTTCACAGGTGAGGGAACAAAGGCCTGGGAGGTTAGCCGGCTCGGCCAGAGAGTTGAAAGCCAGGAAGGGGCTGGTCCAGAAGCAGAGCCTGTGGGCCTTCCTGCTGCCCATGCTGCCCTCCTGGGTAAAGGGCTGAGGGCAGGTGTGGGGCTGGTGTCCTGAGATCCCTCCCCTTCCTGTTGCATTCAGCCCTCTTAGTCTGTGAAAATAAGTGAAGCCTGTTTCAGACTGTACCCCAGGAGACTCAGCCTCCTGCATGCTGTCTGAATAGAACTACGCAGCCAAGCATTCAGGAGGATTGCGTGGCCAAACCTCAAGGAGGCCTCCAGGCACCCAGAAGGTAATCATGTGCCCTGGCACAGACCCCTCGCCAGGACCAAGGCCTGGGTTGGCCAAGAACCCCAGTGGCTTTGTACAACTGTTGCCTTATCTTAGGCTTATCCTTTTGCCTTCTGGTGCTAGTCTTTGGCCGTGCTTCCTACCTGGACTCTCCCTCCAAAAGACCACTGTCCCAGCTCTGTAGTGCACTTGCGGGATCCTTTGCTACATGCCTGGTGTCCCCTCCAAGGGAAGGGCTCAGCATCAGGACACTGGGGTGTTTTCCATAGCAAGGCCTCTCACGAGAGTGCTGAGGAAACATGAGAGAGTTGTTGAGGATGTGTCAGGTCTGCCCGTAGGTTCCAGGCCTGAGACAGTGGAGGAGAAGCTCCCTTCACCCTCCACCTCCAGGGCCACTTGGGAGTGACTTAAGAGGCCTGTGCTCGCCCTAGTGCCCACCACTGTGTGGACAGGATGCTCAGGCGTGGTTCCGAGCAAGGAGCAGAAGTGGGCCACAGAGAATGTTCTCTCTGAGACGGGTCCTTCCTCGCACGGGGGCTTTCCACCTTACTCTTCTGGCCCCTGACCTAGGGAGGCGCTGTGCAAGTTCTGTACCTTTGACTCAAGGCTCACTTTTTAAACCTAATTGAACGATTTTTAAAACTCTTAGGAAAAACTGTATGTTTTTTAATAAACTCTGGGCTGGACCATGAGGTAACCCTTTGGGGGCCGCAAGCACCTTACCGTGGCCCGCTGGGTGGTTTCGTGCAGACCTCAGGCTGATGTAGCTTTTCCCTGCTAGGGTTTCGGGGGCTCCAGGAAAACCTGTGCGCACACAACAGGATCTTCTCGACACCACAGCCTGAGCAAAATACAGAAATGAGGCGGTAGCTGAGGCTGTATCAGGCTTCAGAATCCGACTTTTAAACTTTAATTCACTTAGTCACATTGTTGACTTTTTATTGAGTCAAGGGCATAAATTTTAACCTAGGAAGGGTATACTAAGAACACATTATATCAATTTTACATGTTGAGTTTCCAGGAAAGATCGGGGGTGGGGCAGGGATATGATACCCATGCTAAGTGAGGAAAAAGCGAAGTTAGTAAAGAGTGACCTGACTGGTAGAGCCACCTGGGTTCTCATCTGGTTTTGCCAGACACTGGCTGTGTGATCTTGGGCCACTCACATCACCTCTCTGAGCCTGCACAGTCTCTTCATCTGTCAATGAGGAGGTTGAACTAGTAAGGTCAGCTTTATTTTGAAATTCTGTTTCTTCCACCATTTGCCCCCTACCTGGCTGTCCCAGCAATGCCTGTCACTTGGAGACCTGTGGTCACAGAGCTCTTATGTATGGATTAGCTCTGACCTTGTAGTGTGTAGGGTTCAAGTTCATGGATGGGAAATGGCTCAAGAGCCAGGATGAGTTTTCAGCTTTCGTGGGGCACCCCCCTGCTTCAGCCAGGCCTTGTGTTTAAACCAGCAGATGTGCCCAGTGAACAGCTGCATTTCAGGGGTTTCCTCAGCAGGACTGAGCAGGAGTGCTTCTCCCCTGCTCAGTGGTGGACCTGTTTGCAGAGCTGCCAGCTTGTATGTTTTTCTCGTGTTGTGTCCCACCTGGAGATGGTCCGCAGGCAGCCCTCCCTGATGGTGAAGCTTTGGCAGACCCTAAAAGAGCCAAAGCTCCACCTTCTGGGTCAGGAGACTTTTCTACTAAATGGATTTTTTAAAGATTTTATTTATTTGACAGAGAGAGAGAGGCAGAGAGCACAAGTAGGGGGAGCAGCAAGCAGAGGAAGAGGGAGAAGCAGGCTGGGACTCCATCCCAGGACTCTGGGATCATGACCTGAGCCGAACTTAACCGACTGAGCCAGCCAGGTGTCCCTATTAAATGGATTTTAAATATCCTTTAGGCCTAAAGGGGTAAGAGGATTACCTCTTTTTCCCTAAAAGCATGATGTGTTTCCGTAATAGGGTTAACATTTGCAACCCCCTTTGCTACCCCAACCCTCCACCACCACCTTGAACTCGAATAGGACAATGCTGGAAGATAGCACCCTGGTGGTCCAGATCTCCCAGCTTTTACTCAAGATACCTGAGATCTTGGTAGCTCTTCCTAATAGATGCTGGAAGGAGAAGCCACCACTTCTTGCTATCGTGGAGTCCTGGAAATAACACTAACTAAAGCTTAAAGTGTTTTGCTTTTAGTTGCTTACCTAGGCTGGAGGCAGGCTATTTATGGCAGCTGTATTGATCAGACTAAAATGAAAATTGACATTTAACAGCCAGAAGAATGCAAACTTTGGGAGGTAGAATTACTTTGGGAGGTGGAATTTATTACGCCTTAAAGAGACTGCCTGTCTATCGTGGAGCTCATTTGGGTTCTTTTAGGCAAAGTACCTTTTATAATCACACAACTCAGGGGTCATTAAAAGAATGTGTGCCTGCTGAGCCTTTAGCTCTAAAAATGTACCTTTTTAAGGAAACCACAACCTGGCTGTAGAGAAAGGAAGCCTGGGCCCAGCATGTTGGCTCTCACCACGGGACACAGCTGAGGGAAGGGGATGTTCTGCTTATAAATGTACCAACTTTGCAAGAACCTGAATGCTTTATGCTTCTTACCAAAGCTATATATTTTGAAATTCTAATGGTTCTCTAGGGCTGCCTTGCAGAGTAAATGAAAGTAAATGCAATCGCTGCTCAGGAGAGGCCCTGACACACAGTAGGAGCTCAATAAATGCATAAATGAATAATAATTACCCCCACAGAGTTCTTCTAACATTTCTGTCAGGTGGCTGGGGGTACAAGTAAACAACACACCAGAAAAGATAACAAATATTAGAAAGGCATTAGGCTAGGATGATGGGACATAGGCTTGCTTCCTGGGGACTGTGGGCATTTTACAGGCTCTAAAAAGGGAAGTAAAATCAACCAAATTCCATACTCCACCAAGCACAGACTCCTAACAGCAGTGGAATTTTCCTAGCCAGGCTCCCATAGGACATAGAAGAAATTTTCCACATAGGGGAGCCCTGATGGCAGAATCCTTCATGCCTCTCCTTCCCCACCCTGGGCTTGCCTCCACAGATCGGCTTCCAGATTCGCACTCGCGTGCAGGACCTGGGCCACGGCTGCATCTTCCTGGTGCAGAAGGCGGGGGCCCTCCAGGTGTGCCCCACAGACAGCTACACCAAGAGAGAGCTCATCGAGTGTGCCCGTGCAGTCACAGAGAAGGTAAGGAACAGTCCTCGGGCCCAACGCAGTCACCATAACCCGCACTGGCCCTCAGTGGCCCACTGACCAGGAACATAAATGGGAGGCTAAGCCAAAGACGATCTGGTTAGGTCTGGTGGTCTCTCTCATGCAGGGATTTCCACAGGGATGGAGCCCATCAGGGGACTGGGGTGATTCAAAGCCCTGAGAATTTGAGAACATAGAGACGGACTGTTCCCTCGAAAGTCAGGACCCCCACAGTGCACCTTGTTGATGCACTTTCCTGCAGACAGAAGGGACAGACCATGTCAAAGTCACCGGAACACCAGAGGCCCCACCCTGCAACTGCTTTTGACATGTGTCCCCTGGGCTTCCTTCTCAGGGAGGCTCCCAGGTGCATGGCACTGGGAAGGGCCTAAAGCTTTCTTCACGCACCCTCTTTCCTCCCAGAAGAGACTGTGAAGTGCGGGGAAGCATTGAGCACCCTGCCCACAGTGGCCCCGCACCTTGGTTGCGAGAACAGGAGCCCGGTGGAGGCGTTCGATCTCTAACAGTGGCTTCTGGCAGAGAGAATCCCATACACAGCATAGTGCATGGGGCGCTAGGGTCTCAGCACAGTGACTGTCCCCTTCCCAGCCCCAATGCCCTCATCTGCAGATTAAGTGCAGGGAAATACAAGCCGGGCCTGTAGGGTTATGAAGATGAAATGCGGTGGTGTGTGTCAAGGAGCTTGGCACAGGGCCAGACCCATGGTTCACCACGTCCAACATCCTGGCTGCTGCTCTCTGTAGATTCTCTTCCGACTCTCTTCACCCACTGGGGTCCCTGCTGAACAAAGCCCATTCTCAGCGTTCCTGCATTCCCGGAGCTCCCTTACAGACCTCCAACGGGAAGGATACTTATCTCCTGCTTGGCTTGTTTCTCCGAGTCCTTCTTCAGGACAGCTGTCCTCCAGGCCACTCAAAATGCAGGCTGGAGTATCTGTGCTTCACTGGCTTGTCCCTCCCTTCACTCAGATCCCCAGGTCATAGAGCTGTGCCCTGCCTAGAAGCTGGCAACCGGACTGGAGGGGTGGGCAAGGGACCCCGCACCTGGCAGCTGCTGCTGCAGAGGCCGCTGTGTACCTGGCCCCTTGCCGAGGCCGAGCGGAGTCTGGCCGTCTCCCTCGGCCCACAGGCCTGCCCAGGCTGCCTGGGACGCCACAGGATGAGGAAATCAGTCTCTGAGCTGGAGGAAGGCATTGTCCCTCCTTTCAAAGCCCTTCCTTGAAGTTACTTTGGCCAAGTTCCCCCGTCGAAGACCTTGGAACTGGCACCTGAAGGAGGGGAGGCAGGGGTCCCGGCTGCATGATGTCGGCCAGTGGGAACCAGCAACGTGATCTTGCTGAGCTGTTCTCTCTTCCTGCTTCTCCCAGCAGAGGGTCCCTGACTTAGGACACCTGGAGGAGACTCAAAGGCAGAGAATAGGCTGTTCAGACTGAACTAGCCTTTTCGGTGCTTTCGTGCTCCCTGTTCCTGCCCTGCTGTCTCTACCTGGTGTGTCTTCCTTACGTGGCTTGGCTGTGTCCGTAACTCCCCACCCGCCATGGGCCTCTTGACTTGCTCACATTTGTGTCCTCATCCCCTGGGAACTCATAGCCATAAACTGCTGACTTGGGCCCCTTTTTGAGTAGGTGGGACCCTGTTTCTGGGGGTTTCCCCTGTTTCTGGGGAAAGAACCTATCTGGGGGTTCTTTCCAGAAACTGGATACTTCATTCCCAGGCCAGCTCTGTGCCATTCTGACTTTTCCTGGTGGGACATAGTGGCATTTAACTCTGGGAAGGAGGATCAGGCCAATGAGGAAGAGAAACTAATCCTTACAGGCTAGTCTTGGGACATGGTGGGTGCTCAGGAAGTGGGCCCCCTTGCCTTGCCTGCTAGGCTGTGTCCAGCACCTCTGCTAAGATCTGAGCAGCACAGAAGGAAGAGAGCATACAAACTTTCTGCTCTCACTGATGGTGTAAGTCCTCCGTCCTGGTCAGTGTGTTTTGGTTTTGTTTTGTTTTTTTTTAAACAGTGCCTTCACAGAATATTTTCAGACTCTTCTTTGGCTCAGCCATAGTCGAGGATGGTGGGTGTGTGCACAGAGAGTCATAGGACAGCTCCAGACCGTCCCCAGACTCAGAGTCTTCAGTCACTAGCCAGATGCATGCTGTTTTAACCTGTGCTAAATGGGCTGTCCTGGGGGAGGGACAGTGTGTCGGGGAATCCTCAGGACACTTGGAGCTGGCTTTCACAAGCTGAGCAGGTTGGTAGCTGGAGAACAGGGAGGGGGCATTGCAGGCAGGGGGCAGACCCACTGCTGGAGGGGTAGGGCATGTTTGGGGAAGTGAGGAGCTAGCTGATGTGGCCAGAATGTGGTGGGAGGCTTGAGAAGTTGAACTTGTTGTGCAAGGAGCTCATCTTTCCTTGACAGCAGGGGAGAATTGTACCCAAGGGTGTGGTGAAATTAGCTTTGTGTTGCCGGAGGGTGTCTCTAGGAACATTGGGGGTGTTCTGGAGAGGGTGATGGGTGGCAGGTGGCAGCAAAGGGTTTCTGGCGTGGAAGTCACTGGAGTGAACAGAGCCAACTTGCTGGACTCTCAAATCACTCGAATTGTTATTTACTGGCAGGTGACAGTGCAAGGGAGCTCTGGGGTACAGAGGGGACATTCACAGGTATGCTCTGGGCTCTAGCCATGATGGGGTCCACCCTGAAGCTTTTCCAATCCAGAGGCAGTGAGGGCAGGAATGAGGAGTGTTAGCAGAAGGCTGTTCTTCAGAAAACCTGATCAGAGGGGACAGAAATGGCCACACCTTTCACAGGAGCCTGACATTCTCTCTGGTCCCAGAAACATAATCCTGTTAAAATTTTCTACTCTACTGATCACTTACTAGGTGCCCTGCTGGAGAATAGATATACATCCCCGCCTCCTTGTTCCTCCCAACAACCCTGATAGGCAAGAAATAATGTCCCCATTTTACAGATGAGGACACCAAGAAAGGTCGAACAGTTGCCCAAAGTTGTTTAGCCAGCAAATGATAATGCTGGTACTCAGCCTGAAATGTTGACGCCAAAACATGTGTTAACCCGTTGGCTGCATTGAGCCCCAGAGAGAAAACCCACTGTTCGTGTGTGTGTGTGTATGTGTATGTTTAAAGATTTTATTAATTTATTTGACAGAGAGAGAGAGAGCACAAGCAGGGAGAGAGGCAGAAGGAAAGGAAGAACCAGGCTCCCCACAAAGCAGGAGAAGCCTGATGCGGGACTCGATCCCAGGACTCCGGGATCATGACCTGAGCCAAAGGCAGTGGCTTAACCAACTGAGCCACCCAGGCGCCCTGTTCTTGTTTGTTCTTTACTTTTCCCCCTGGTTTTGAGGTACAATTGATACACGGTACTACACAAGTCTAGGGGGTACAGACAACATGATGGTTTGTCTTTCATATATTACATATAAAGTGATTACCACAGTAAGTTTGGGAACGTCCACCATCTCATGTCAATACAAAATGTATACATTTGCTCCCTGTGACAAGAACTCTTAAGTGCACTCTTAACACTGCTGTGCGACATATACGAAAGTCAACTGTAGTCACCATGTTGTCCACTGTCTCCCTAGTACATACTTATATTCTGTAACTGGAAGTTTATGCCTTTTAAATTCCTTTGTTCAATCCACACCATCCCTCCTTCCAGAAAACTGATCCCTTTTGCTAGAAGGTTGGATGGTTGAGTTTTGTTTTGTTCTGTTTTTAATTTCTATTTGATGCTTTCAAACAAACAAAAAAAGTTCAACCATTTCTCCTAACTCCCATCCTCTGCCACTGGCAACTACCATTCGGTTCGCTGTATCCGTGAGCTTGGGTTTTTTGGTTTTATTTCAGGTTCTACATATAAGGGAGATCATGTGGCATTTCTTTCTCTGGCTGACTTCACTTAGCACAGTGCCCTCGATGTCTGTCCATGTTGTCACATATGGCAAAATTTCATTCTTCCTGTGGCTGAATAATATCCTACTGGATGACATATACCATATTTTCTTTATCCATTCATCCATCCATGGACATTTTTGTTTGCTTCCGTAGATGAGCTATTGTAAATAATGCAGCAGTGAACATAGAGGTACTTTTTTGTTTTTGTTTTTGTTTTTAGTTAGAATTCGTTTGCTTCAGATAAATATCCAGAACTGCACTTGTTGAATGCTACGGTAGTTCTCCTGGTAGTTTTTTTAAGAACCCCCATATTATTTTCCACAGTGGCTATACCAACATACATTCCCCCCCACTGGGCACCAGGTTCGCTTTCCACTGCGTCATGGCCAATACTTGTTATCGCTTGTCTTCTTGATGATAGCCATGCCAGCAGCTGAGAGACAGTATCTTACTGTGGTTTGGATTTGCATTTTCTTAATATTTTATGATACTGAGCATCTTTTCGTGTACCTGTTGTCCATGTTTGTCTTCTTTGGAAAAATGTCTTTTCAGATCTTCCACCCATTTTTAATTGGGTTGTTACTTTGCTAGAGTTGTATGTATGCTTTCTGTATTTTTCATGTTAAGCCCTTATCAGTTAAAGGATTTGCAAATATTTTCTTTAATCAGTAAGTTGCTATTTTCATTTTGCTGATGGTTTCCTTTGTTGTGCAGAAATTTTTTAGTTTCACAGAGCCCCACTTGTTCATTCTTGCTTTTGTTGGCTTTTGTTTTTGGTATCAGATTCTAAAAATCATCACAAAGACCTGTTGCAAGGAAGTTACTGCCTATGTTTTCTTCTGGGAGTTTTATGGTGTCAGGTCTTACATTCAAATCTTCAATCCATTTTAAGCTAATTTCTGTGTATGCTGTAAGGCAGTGGTCCAGTTTCAATTTTTTTGCACGTAGCTGTCCAATTTTCCCAACACCATTTGTCCAAGAGACTTTTCTTTCTCCATTGTATGTTCGTGGCTCCTTTGTCATAAATTAATTGACTATATATGCTTGGGTTATTTCTGGGCTCTGTTCCATTGATCCATGTGTCTGTTTTTATGCCAGTACAATACTGTTTAGATTCCTACAGCTTTGTAATACAGTTTTAAATCAAGGAGCATGAGACCTCCAACTTTGTTCTTCTTTCTCAAGATTGCTTTGGTTAATTGGGGTCTTTTGTGGTGCTATAGAAATTTTAAGATGGTTTGTTGTATTTCTGTGAAAAAAATGCCATTTGGAATTTCAGTAAGGATTGTATTGGATCTGTAGATAGCTTTCCGTAGTATGGGCATTTTAACAATATTGATTCTACCAGTCTGTGAGCATGGAGTATCTTTCCATTTATTTGTGCCCTTTTCAGCCTCTTTCTTTAACGTCTTGGAGGTTTCCATATATAAGTCTCTCACCCCCTTGGTTAAACGTATTCCTAGGTATTTTATTCTTTTTGATGCAGTTGTGTAAATGGTAGTGTTCTCTTAATTCCTCTTTCTGATAGTTCAGTATTAGCTTATAGAAACACAACAGATTTTTGTGTATTGATTTCGTAAGCCTCAACTCTACTGAATTCATTGAGTAGTTTCTGACAGTTTTTGATGGAGTATTTGGGGTTTTCGGTATATAGTATGTCAGCTGCAAATAGAGTTGGGTTTACTTCTTCCTTTCCAGTTTGGATGCCTTTTTTTTTTTTAAATTTTTTATTTTTTTATAAACATATAATGTAACCCCACCACCCTCTCCCAACACCCCTACCCCCTACCCCCCTCAGTTTGTTTTATGACATTAAGAGTCTCTTTTGGTTCGTCTCCCTCCCGATCCCATCTTGTTTCATTTATTCTTTTCCTACCCCCTTAACCCCCCCATTGCATCTCCACTTCCTCATATCAGGGAGATCATATGATAGTTGTCTTTCTCCAATTGACTTATTTCCCTAAGCATGATATCCTTTGCAACGATATGGATGCCTTTTAATTCTTTTAATTGCCCAATTGTTTTGGCTCAGACTTCCAATACTCTGTTGAATAAAAGTGGCAAGGTTGGGGATCTTTGTCTTATTCCCGATCTTAGAGGAAAAGCTTCGAGCTTTTCACCACTAAGTATGTGGGTTTGTCACATATGGCCTTTATTATGTTGGATATGTTCTCCTTGTACCCACTCTGTTGAAAGTTTTTTACTATCAGTAGGTGTTGAATTTTGTCAAATGCTTTTTCTACATCTATTGAGATGATCATAAGATTTTTATTGTTTATTGGTATATCACGTTGGCTGATCTGCGGGTGTTGAGTCATCCTTGCATCCCTGGAGTAAATCCCACTTGATGATGGCGTATGATCCTTTTAATGAATTGTTGAATTCACTGCCCTAATATTCTGTTGAGGATTTTTGTACTGTGTTCATCAGGCACGTTGGCCTGTAATTTTTCCTTCTTGGGGCACCCTTGTCTGGTTTTGGTATCAGAGTAATTTTGGCTTTATAAATGACTTTGGAAGAATTCCATCCTTCCTATTTTTTGAGTGGCTTTTTTTTTTTTCAGTGATATTTGAGTCTGAAAATCTTTGGGTTACATTTTCTGCATTTCGCCATTCACCCTGACATCCCCCCTCTCTGCCTACAGGTGTCCTTGGTGCTGTCAGCTTTGCAGGCTGGGAACAAGGGGACGCAGGCATGTATCACAGCTGCCACTGCTGTGTCCGGGATTATAGCAGACCTGGACACCACCATCATGTTTGCGACTGCAGGGACCCTGAATGCGGAAAACAATGAGACCTTTGCAGACCACAGGTATGGGGGTGGAGATCATCCCGGGAGCTCATGGGTGGGGAGAGGTTCAGGCTGACCTGATGGACTTTGGAGACTCTACCCAGGAGCTGGAAATGCGGTTAACCATTTTGATTTCAGTAAGATGCTCAACGGGAGAAAGGGAACCACATAATCAAAACAAGCCCCCTTTGCCAACTGTAAACACATAGTCACATTCCAGCTTTGTGCCTTTGGCAGCCTGAATCCAGCCTGCTCCAGCAGGGGATAGCTTTTTGATCTTCTACTTTCCAAACTAGAGAGATGGGCCTCTGATTTGCTCCCAAACCTAGTGGGAGTGGGAGTGGCCAGGACGGGCCCATTGAGCTGTGACATAAATGGAGAGTGGGGCTCGGATCCTGCTGGATGCTCAGGCCCTGCTCCTGGAGGCTGGTGTGGGGTTTCCATCTGCCGCTGGGGAGCCCTCCCCCGTAGCCTTGCCTCATGCCCAGTACCTTTCTTCCTCTCTCTTCACTCCCAGAGCTGGGCTAGGAAGGAGGTTACCAATGCTGTCACTCATCATAGGATGCAGCCCTTTGGGTTCTGATGACCCATAGGTCCTTGAAGCTCCCTGTAGCTGTGAAGAATTTAGGGGGAACCACAGGAAAGCAGCTGACCTCTCACTGAGCTACAAGGTTGGGGGAAGAGGGTGAAACTGGTGGGCCTGAAACTTTCACTGAAGTTTACTATTAATCAACTCTGGATACTGGGCTGACTTGCTTCTTCCTGTTTTCCTACACAGTGAGTGCCCCAATAAGGAAGGGGTAATCCATCCTTCTTGTTCTTCAAAGCTCTTTAACAAAAACAATCCCTTAGGAAGGGTTTCTTTGCTTCCTAACTACCAGTAGCCAAGCTCTGCCCTCTGTCCCCCTCCCCTCTTTCTCAGGGAGAACATTCTGAAGACAGCCAAGGCCTTGGTGGAAGACACGAAACTGCTGGTGTCAGGGGCCGCATCCACGCCAGAGAAGCTGGCCCAGGCAGCCCAGTCGTCAGCGGCCACCATCACCCAGCTTGCTGAGGTGGTCAAGCTGGGAGCCGCCAGCCTGGGCTCTGATGACCCCGAGACACAGGTACTGGAGGGCCTAGGGCCATGGGTCCCCCTCACATATCCATAAACACTGTGCAGCAGGCCTCAGAAGAGACCAAAGGCAAAATAGGAACAGCAGAAGTAACAGTGGGTGTGTGAGTGCGTCCGCAGTTTGGGGTCTGATAGGAGAGTGCCACAGACGATGGTGGTGACCATGGGGGTAGAAATGACTGGTGAATGACTGAGCATAGTGAGCATTTGGATGTAAGGGGGAGGGAAGGGGCCAGGAGGACTCGAAGTCACAAGCAAGATCAGGGAGGGGGCGGTGGCTCCCTGGAGGGACAGTGGGCTTGGGCAGGGAGGTGAAGGTGAGTTCAGCGTGGAGAGACTGCAGGTGGCACTAGAGAGGGGAGGTAAGCCTGCGTGGGTATGCGGGTGTGGGTTCAGGGGCTGTGGCCATACAGGCAATGACTGTACCCACAGGAGAGGAAGAGCATGGGGCAAAAGAAGAAGGGGGTTCACGGCAGAGCTGAGGAAGCCGCCATTTAAGACCATAGTAAGGAGAAAAAGATGCCCAGGGAAATGGAGAAGCAGCAGCAGCTGGTAGGAGGAAAGCCATGGCTCCTGATGTTAAGAGGGGTGAGTGTTTCAGTGCACCAGAGAGACACAGCTGAGTTGTGGAGAAAATGAAGGTCTGGGAGCTGGCCACTAGTGCCGTGGGGCCGTTGGTCTCCCCAGCAACGACTGTTTGTAGGGAGTAGCCAGATGAGGGTAAAGAAAGGAAGCCAGTGTGTATGTATAGATAGCACTTGAGAAATCTGGCCCTGAAGGGGAGGGGAGAGAGGAGCTGGGGCTAGGGTGGGGCTCTGTGCTCCCATAACCTGCCTGCTCCTTCCTCCTCAGCCTGCACCCCCAGCTCCTCAGGCACAGCACCCACAGTTTACTGATCTTTGACAGCTAAGCACCCAGCGCAGCACAGTGGACACAGTGGACAGTCCACAAATACATCCTCTGCTGTTACTGAATGTAGGGCCAGCCAGGCCACCAGCAACAGACTGTCCCCATTCCCAAGGGCAGAACCTACGACCCGTATGCTCTGTCTGCTCTGTCTGTCCAACACCATCAGACGGCACACCCCTCCATTAACTCCTGTGTTTGGCCCATGGACACAAAACTGGGTAGGAAGCCATCTACCATGCAGGGCCCAGGCTGACAACAGCTCCTGTGGCAGTCCGCACAAGGCCACCAGCCTTGCTCCCATGTGGCCATGACCCTCCCCTGCCCGACATCCTCCAGTGGAGCAGAGCTCCGGGAGCAAACGTTCCACATGTGGCCTTTTCACTCCTCCTGCCGGGTTTCTCTCTGATAACATCCCGGCGCTGGGATTGGCTGCCCCCCTGGAATTCGAAGCATTCACGCAAATCCTTGCCTATGATGGTGTTCTTACCCCCACAGAGGAAGGCAGCGCTTCAAAACGCCCAGTGGGGTTGGAATCCACACTCTCTGAGCCTGGCCCCACTTGAGGAGAAGTGAGCAGGCCGGGGAGAACTTAAGTCTTGGAGCACAGAGAAATATATCAAATTGTTTAGAGTCTCGACACCCAAATGGCCTAGAGGTCCTGGAGCCCCAACTTCTAATGAGGCCTCTAGTGGAAAATATCCCCTCACCAAAATGTGCCTACTCTGCAGTCAGTTCCTAGTGACCAGGGATGGGACCCTGCACTCTGGATGTTGGCAGCAACTCTCCACCCACTGCTGTGATGGCAGGAATCAGGCAGTGTGAGGTCCTTACCCGTCAGCCCTTCCTCACGAGACCCACCACACCCTGACCCGCCCTGTGGTTCCAGAGGTTGCCAGAGGTTCCATGCACCCTGGGGTGAGAAGGCATAGGATTAATCAGGAGACGGTGCGAGGGGCAGAGGCACGGTGTCACCATGCTCTCAGTCGTCGGGGACACAAGAGTTTGTGATGTGTTTTCAGCTACGTTATGCTGTCGCCCTCGCAGCTGTGCGGTGAGATAGGGCTGGTGCTCCTGATGTTGTTGGCGTGTGAGGAGCCGGAGCCCTAGAGCATAAGCGAGTGTGAACGTTAGGACCATGACCCTTGGGATCACACTGACTAGAATGTGAATCCCAGGCCCTGGGAGTGTGGACAGAAGCATCACAGTCTCCACTTGGAATGACTGTGGCGAGGACAAAGCAAGGTCATGGGTGATGTGCGTGGCTCAGCACCTGGAACGCTGCCCCCACCAAAGGGAAATTGTTGCTGTGACAGAAGGCTACTTAAATGAAGAAGGCAGGTCATGTCATGTCATTCCGGAGTACAGCTGGGGCTTCAGACCCCAGGTTCAGCACGCTGTGAGGTAGGCCTGTGGTCTCTGCTCAGTGACCAGAATGGAGGTACCGTATTCTTTCTGGTGTCATTAGGGCGTGCACCTGTCCAGCCAGTCACTCCGTAAGTATTTCCTGTGCACTCGTGATGTGCCAGACCCTGTTCCGAGTGCAAAACACAACAGACAGAAGCCCAGGCTGGCCCTCCCACAGTTTACCTCCATTTCAGGGGAGAAGACAGTAATTGCACATACCGATAAGTGCTGTAAAGGAAACAGGGCACGCTGATGGAGTTTCAGGTTGGGGGTAGTAGGGAAGGTCTCTGATGGCCTGATGGCTGAGCTGAGACCCGACTGATGGGAAAAGCCGGCTTCCAGCAGAGAGAAAGAGGAGCAAGAGCAGAGGCCCTAAAGTAGGCAGGAGTGGGATTTGCCTTAGGGTAGAAAGATAGACCCATCTGCCTGTCGCATGTTAAGTAGGTCACAGAATCCTATGAACCGAAGCTGGAAAAGCCGGGGGGCTGCCACGAAGGCCTTGCAGGCCAGCCTGCAAGGCTAGCATTTGGTTCTCCGTGGTTTTGGTTGCCAGCTCAGGGTACCTGGGAGTGGTGCTGGCTCCCAGGTGACTGTTTCGCTGCTTTCCTCCTTTCCTAGGTGACTTGTCATCAGAGCTGCTGGCCAGGAGGCTCTGGAACATACCCCTGAGTGTCCATGGGGTCTGGGTTCTGGCTCAGCCTCAGCCTCCATTGGGGAGACTCCAGGGCTGGCTTCTGGAGATTCTGCCATGCTGCAGGCTGGAGAGCTGCCGAGACAGAGCCCTGCCCCCAGATCCCCCCACCTGACCCTCGGGCTGTGTGTTGTTGGTGAGACCAGCAGGTGACTACTGGGGCCACTCACCTGGGCTCTCTGCTTTCTTTCAGGTGGTCTTAATCAATGCCATCAAAGATGTGGCCAAGGCCCTTTCAGATCTGATCGGTGCCACCAAGGGAGCTGCCAGCAAGCCTGCTGATGACCCCTCCATGTACCAGCTCAAGGGGGCTGCCAAGGTAGAGTAGGGTCCCAAGTCTGGGGCAGGCGTGGAGAGGGAGTGCGTAGTGAGAGAAGCAAGAATAATGGGAGCGTATGCCTCCAAGCTGCTTCCTCACTTCGCAGTGGTTTTGCTCATGGCATCAGACCTGGAATGAAAAGGACTGGGGTGTGGACCTCAGCGTGCTCCTCATTTTCTCTGGGCCTCTCCTTTCTATACAGGTGATGGTGACCAATGTCACCTCCCTCCTCAAGACTGTCAAGGCAGTGGAGGACGAGGCCACCCGGGGCACACGGGCGCTTGAGGCCACCATCGAATACATGAAACAGGAACTCACGGTAAGGAGCCAGCCATCACCTCCCTTGGGCACCCCTGTGCCAGAGCAGACCCCAAAACAGACCTCTCTGAGATCTGTAACAAAGAGATTTTACATGGAGTGCCCGAGCTAGGAGGCCCGCTCACCTACCTGCTGCTAGCTTTGTATCCATGAGGCCCCGTGCATAACTGACCACATCAGAGTTTGGCTATGATCTATTTGTAATAAAGAAGTTAATTAAAATGTATCATGTAGGACTGTTCAGGTTTAATTCCACTAAAATCAGAGCACGAAACAAAAGCCTTACAGAAGACTCCTGGCCAAGGGAAAACTCAGGATGGCTGTCTGCTCTCACCTTGAGCTTAAACGGTGTGTGTACAACACAGAGCCACACACAGGACCTCCTCATTCCCACTCTTGTCAGCAACAGTTCACGCTGCTCTACATGTACAGGTTCTGGGGCTTGAGCTTCCCTAGTAGAGAAACCTGGATGCCTTTATCTGAGACACTTCCCTTTAAAATTCAGCGCCCTTCTGTTGGCGATCCATGTGGTCCCAGGGACACTGACCATGCATTCTTTCTTGCCTTGAGTGAGGGTGTCCCCGTGTTCCTGCGATCTGGACACTGCCCCTGTCCTTTTGATCCCGTGATGGTTATGGATTGACTCATCCTAATCCCTAGAAATAGAAATATGCTGAAAATGAGTGGTTTCAGAGATTTCTTTCTCCCAGAAGTCTGATCACAGATTCATTTTCTCTCTTGGGGCAGGGAGGAGGAGTCCTGCCTTTGCTGCCAGTTTTTCTGCATTGTGGAGGGTCGTCACCTAGGAAGGCTGGGAGGCCCTGTGGATCAGCAATAGAAACCAGCAGTTCTGTTGGGGTTTGCTGGTGGAGCCTTAGGTTCTCTTGTCCTGTTTTTGGTGAAATCAGTCTTGGTAGGCGTTATACTTGGTTCTCACACAAAGAAGAAACTAAAAATTGGTGGTGGTATCCTCAAACCCTGCTTGCTGCCTGAAGCTTACCTGCCTACGTCAGCTAGATGTTTCCTGTCAGAAGTCTGTCCCCACATTCTGAGAGGTGTGGGTGGGGCTCGTAGTGGCAGTGGAGGCGATGGGAAATTCGGAGCTCTCCTGGCAAGTTACACACGATCAACGTCCGCGTACCAGTGTGGGCCAGCATTGACACGGGTTGTTGGTTTCTGTGGACATAGGAAGTTTCCAAAGGAGCATGTGCCCTGTGGGCCACGTTAGTCTGAAGGGCTCCATCCACATGGCCTCCATGCCACGTTAGAGTTCAGCTTCATTGGGGCTGCCCATTTCTAGGGGGGATGGTGATGTTTGAGGCTGCCTAACCCTGCAGGGCTGCTGGCTGGGTTCTCCCCTTTGCCCCAGGAAAAACTGCCTGACTGGAAGGTGGTTGCCTGGGGCTGAAGACAGAGCGGCCCCAACTGGTGCGAGAGTCCTCCTGGCCGGGGACGGCTGCACATTGAAAATGCAGCCCTGGCACCAGTCACTCGTGTGAGAGAGACGAGACAGATGGGCTCAAGGCAGCGATGGCTGCCTTGACTGACAGGTGGAATTGGAAAGTGGGATATTCACTTACCATGGTTAATTTATTTCAGCTTCTCTAAAGGGGTGTGTGTGTGTGCGCGCGTGCATGTGTGCGCGCGTGTGTGGTTTTAAATAATTCACAGTGTCACTGTGGCTCACTCGACACGAACGCCTCCGCACAATTATGCAGTTATATTTGTAAGACAGGCTAAGAATAGAAGAAAGTGAACGCTCCGTTTCCCCCAGCCCCACACCCTCTCAGAGAGAGAGAGGTGAGTCCACAGTGAGGGATCCTCGGTCCTTCCTGAGCAGGAGCCAGCATCAGAACTGCAGAGTTTCTGGGAGCTGCTGGAGGCCTGGTGGGGAGGGGGCGAGAACGGGGAAGCCCAGGAGAGTTTGCAGGTACCCAGAGGCTCTCTGTTGGTACTGTAGACCTGTCCTCCTCACCCCCAGGGTCTCATGACCGTGAATGCTTGAGTACAGGTGTGCACGGCTTATCCGTGCTAGAATCTTGAAAGCAAGAATAATATTACTCAAATGAAATTTCTAATTTCCTGCCACTTGACGGTTTCTTCCTGTGGCTGGCTGTGTTCTCAGACAGTGAGCGGCAGCCCAGTCAGAGAAGAATAAATTATTTTTGGTCCTTCCCTTTTTTGGGATTGTTTTTTTTTTTCTTCACCTGTTGTATTTCTAACTTCCAGGTGTTCCAGTCCAAAGAGATACCTGAAAAGACCTCATCACCTGAAGAATCGATAAGGATGACGAAAGGTATCACCATGGCGACTGCCAAAGCCGTGGCCGCAGGAAACTCGTGCAGACAGGAGGACGTGATCGCCACCGCCAACCTGAGCCGGAAGGCTGTGTCTGACATGCTGACGGCTTGCAAGGTAAAGACCTTGGCGTTGTTTTGGACAGCTTGGTGGTGCTCTGTCATGACTGAATTTTTGGTACAGTCTGGAGAAAGGGAGGGGCCGGTCACCTGCAGAAGGGAGCAGCTCACTACCTTAGGCGCCGTAAGGAAACGCGTGCTGGAGGTGTGCACCCATCAGCCTGGGAAACGTGACTCACGAGGCTAGGTTTATGTTTGAGAGGGCTTGGTGCTGATCTCTGGACTAACCTCCCACATTTCCTCTTCCTGAGTAGGCAGGACGCTTTCTTAGGGAGGGTGTAGGGGTGGCCACTCTGACAGAGGTGAAGAAGGCCTATGGCATTTTGCTCCTGGCCCTCTGAACGAAAATTGCATCCTGCTTCTGCCTGCCCCTTTCCGGCCTCTGTCGGTCAGCATTCTGTGCTAGGAGAGGTGCTGCCCTAACTGGGTGAGGAAGTGAGTCAGAAGAACAGAACAGAATGTTGGGAAACTGCCTTTTTCCTACCTGTGCCAGAGGTTTTGCAGAAACTCCTCTGATCCTTGGCTAAACAAGTGGGGTGGCTGCCCTGAGCCCATCCTTGGTGAGGGAGCTGGTAGGACCTGAGTTTTAACAAGCTTTCTTGCCTTATGTCTAAAGAAGGTGAACCATAAGGGCTCCCCACCCCTCGTTGAGCACCCTACCCCAGACCTTCACCCTTCTAGGGACAGCCATGTCCCAGGGACTCTGGCTTCCACTCAGTGATTGATTGATAACCCCCAACCATGGTGAGCAGGTGGAGACATGTCACAGAAGTCACAAAAGCAGCTGTGGCAGCTTGGGGTCTGAGGAGACAGGGCCGTTCTTTGTGGTGAAGTCAGTGTGAGAGAGCTGGTACCAGGTCCCACTGATGGCCTCTCGGGGGCTCCTCTGGGCAAGGAGAGGTAACTGGGCAGTGGGAGGGTGAGGCAGCCGGCCTGAAGGGACAGGTGTGTGAGGGCAGAGTGTGGGGGGTTCGGGGGAAGGGAAGAGGGTGGCAAAGTGGGAGGGACACTTTCACGGGGGAGCCATGTGCTGAGACCAGAGGTATTTGCAGTTAGGATGTCCCTCATGGAATCTGCCCTGTCAGAACTGACAACTTCCAGAAGGGTTAAGCCTCCGGCAGAGAATAATCCTTCCCTAGCAGGCTAGGCCTGATTGCCACCACAGTGTGCATGCAGGGTGCCTCATGATTGTGGAAGGCTCTCCTGCAGTTTCTGTCTTTTGATCCTGGATGGGAAGAGCAAGGGGAGTGATCCCAATTTGATGGATGGTGAAACAGGCTTGGCAAGATTAAGTGGCATGACCGTGGTCACACAGCCCTTCACTCTCAGAACTAGAACTGAAACCGGGTCCTCTGATTCCATGGCCTGTGTCTTTCTGCTGCCGGTGGCCTCCCAGCCATAAATGCTTAAGGACACTGAGGTCGACGAGTGACCGGTGCTTTGTCTCCATGTTACAGACGTGAAATGAAAAGGAGAAGTTAAATGGATTAAGGTGGGAGTGGAAGGCAGCTCAGATTTTCAAGTCTGTTTGTAATCTACGTACCCCTGTTCTCAGGGGAAGGGGGCAAGGATCCCAGTACAGGTGCCATTTGCCTGGCCTCTGCTCCTCTCTGTTGTCCTGCCCCCAGATCAGGCCATCCTGACTTCACAGGACAAAATAACAGCCAGAGCTTCATTCCTCAAAGCTAGACTTGGATGATAAGAATCAGTCCTGAGCCCTGAGACTCCTGTTAGGATAGGACTTATGCAGCAGACATACTGACCTTTGCATTTCCTTTGGTCCCCTTCCTTTTGCAGAAAGGAAAGGAGGCAGCTTGCGAGAAAGGGTGTGCAATAATGTGTATATAGAAAACCAGGAATACCAAGTGGTGGATCAAAAAGAAACCCTTATATCCAGGCAGAGAGCCAAGTTGCCATGTTGGAGCACTGTCTTTGGGGCTGAGCATGGTGGCTCAGCCAAAAATGGAAGTGCAGTAAGTTATCTACAGGCTCATTTTGTCAGAAAGAGAGGATTACACTAATTCCTCAGGTGGAGACAAGGGCTTCCCTATACCCTAAGTTAATTCTTCTGTCTGTTTCTTGCCTTACTTTCGTGTGTCTACGTATGTTTGCATTAGATCCAATCCAGGCAACTGTCACAGCTAATGTCTGATGGCTGTTTCTATGTTGCATCCCCGTTATAGTAACGGAGCCCTTAATGACCACAAGTACTCTGTAAGTGAATGTAATCTTACCCTATCATCAGATATTTAGGCCATCTGCATTTTTTATCTGTACTTTAAACTCTACTGCCATGAACATCTTTGGGCATACCTGTTTTTTCTAGGCTTCGGATAATCTCCTTAGGCAGGATTCCCAGGAGCAGAATTAGTCGGGTGGTATGACATTTTGATTCTTGCCACATGGCTCTCCCAGAGAGTTCTGCAAAGTTAAAGCCACCAGCAGTGGATAAGAGCACCCATGCTCAGTCCCAGGGAAGTCTAAATGGGGGTCTTCCACACTGCCCACTAGAGGTGACATTTGGTAGCATCACAGCCTGTGTCTTCCCCCCACACATGGGCTCCGTCCTCACACATGTAGACCCAATGGAGCAAGGACGAGAAAAACACGGTTGTGGTTCTGGCCCATCAGTCCTCAGATGGGCAACAGTAAGCTCAGAAAGGATAGACGCTGGTCACTCAGATTATCCCCACCCCTTCTGGGGTGTGTTGGGGGAGCAGGTGAGGGGAAAGCCCACAGGTGGTCCCACCAGCACTCCCCAGCCCTCCTGAGTGGAACAAACAGGAGGACTAGTCACTGTTCCCCTCCACTTTGACTTCTTACCCTAATGTGTGATTCATATGTATCCTGATTTGTGATTTATTTGCAGTTTTCTCTTTTAGCTGTTCTTGTCAGTCCCAAGTTCTTTCTGAAGAAAGGCTGGATAGGGTTGCCTGATTTAGCAAATAAAAAAATAGGGTTTCTCAAACTTACATTGAAAATTTTGTATTGTTTATTCAAATGTTTATTCAAATTCAAATCTGATTTATCAAATCAGATGTAACCGGGTTGACTGTAATCAACCTGGTAACCCTGTGAGTGGGTGTGCCATCTGATATACCAGGAATGAATGAAACTGACAGGTCACAAGTGCCAAAAAAAGAAAAATAAATAAAAGTACAGGATCCTGTATTAGCCATTTGTCCTTGTCTGCTTATCTCACCATGTATAATGTGAGATGAGTTAGTTATGGCCCTTCTGAGGGCAATGGGAGCTTACCAACTAAAGTTTCCCGGGAGCCAGAGGGCCCTGGGTGGGAGACACTGTGAGTGCAGTGTGGTGAAGCTATGGAGCAAGGACCTGAGTACGATCAGCCTGTGAACAGAGAAGGGCCTCAGGCCCCCTCCTGGTGCTGGAGAAGGGCAGGCAGACCCCGGCACAACAGATCTCCTGCTGGGAGCCTTAATCATGAATCTTTCCTGGACTTCTTAGTGCACATGGAATTCCTTACATTTCAGTAAAAGGGGGCGGGGAGAAAAGACTGAAGGAGGGACCTGATTCCTGTGCTTTTATACAGCTCCAGGACACTGAGAAAGGCAAGACACAAAACATTGTCCGAGAACTTAGCGTGGAGGAGAGCATGGAGGATCTCCACCTCTGAGCTCTCTGTCCAGGGAGTCAGGGAAGGTTTCTCAGGGAGGTCACCGAGGGTGAGGGAAAGGGAATTCCAGAATCCAGGTCTCCTACCTGTGGATCCAGGGTTGCTCTGTGCTACTGGGCCCCTCACCCCTTGGCCCAGCTGGCTCCTCCTGTCTTAAGATTTCAACATTCCTTTCTCTCTCTAGCAAGCATCCTTCCACCCTGATGTCAGCGAGGAGGTGCGCACCAGAGCCTTGCGGTATGGGACAGAGTGCACCCTCGGCTACCTGGATCTTCTGGAGCACGTCTTGGTGGTGAGGAGGGGCGTCGGCAAGGTCAGGGCTGGGGAAGAGCTAAGTCGGTTGCAGGCCATCCTTTCCTCAGAAAAATACCTCATAGAGCACTGTGCAGGCTCTGCTTGTGAGTCTGGGGCTGGACTGAGCTGGAAAGTGTCCGGCATCACACTGCTGCAGCACCCTGAGATAAAAGAAGGGTCTAGAAGAAGTTGTAGTTAGCATCTAGGACTTTGCACCGAAGAGGCAAAAATAGCATGCAAGAGGATGGGACAGGCAAAGCCACCACTGAAACAATGTTGGGAGGGCCTGTCAGGAAAAGCCCAGTCCATCCTTTGAGTACAGGGAAGGCTCCAGAAGGAGCCACCCCAGGCTCCACAACAAGTTAAGGAAAAGCATCACCAGTGCTGCAGGTGACCCACCACCCTCTTGTGACTTCTTCCAGTCCTTGAATGAATACCTTAGACCACACTGAGAATGCTTCCCTCCCTCTGATTCCTGGAAATCACCACATGGAGGTGGGAAAGAAGGCTGATAGGGAGGATGCCAGTATGTGTGTGGGGCGGGGGGTTCAGTGGTCATGGCTAGGGGGACTGTCCCCAGGGCAGCCTCGGGGCTTGCACTGACAATCCCAGTTCTAAGGGTGCCTTGGCTCCCAGCAGTCCTAAGGGCCCAACCGTGCACACCCATGTTGCTGTATGTCTCTCTCTGTAAAGTCCCGGGAACTACATTTAGGTCCATGGGAGGTCTGGGGAGAGCCCCAAGAGAATTTGTCCAGGAGTCAAAGACAACTCCACAAGAGACTTGATGATGTCCCACATTCCGTCACTGATCACTCCTTCCCAGACCGATTAAAAAAAAAAAATTCAACAGGCCACAGAAAACTGTAAGCCTTTCATTTGTGGGGCACTGAAATTTTTCATTTTGTCCTTGCACTAGGACATGAGGCTAGCAGGGCAAAGGAAGGATCTGGAGAAGTTTGGCCCCTTGGTTGAGGTCACCTAGCTACTAGGACAGACCTGGGACCGAATCCCAGTCCTTACTATCTCCAGCCCTGTGTTCATTCTAGCATTTTGCTGCCAACCTTAAAATTAAATTACCTTTGAAGGGAAAGGAAAATAAGAGAGGGAGACAAACCATGAAAGACTCTTAACTATCGGGAACAATCTGAGGGTTGGTGGAGGGAAGGTGGGTGGGGAGTGATGTGAGTGGGTGATGGGCATTAAGGAGGGCACTTTGATGGAATGAACACTGGGTGTTCTATGCAACTGATGAATCACTAAATTCTAAATCCCTAAAACTAATAATACACTCTATGTTAATTAAATTGAATTTAAATTTAAAAAATTTTTAAATTAAATTACCTTCTGATATGAAGCATTTTTTTAAGATTCTTATTTATTTATTTGACAGACAGAGATCACAAGTAGGCAGAGATGCAGGCAGAGGTGGGGGTGGGAAGCAGGCTCCCCACCGAGCAGAGAGCCCACTGAGCCACCCAGGCACCCCTCTCTTTCTCCTTTTGTAAGAATTGGACAGCAATCTAGCCTTTCTTTAGCTTCCAGGAATCTTACTAGCTCTCTTTGATTAATTAAAACAAGAGGTCACCTTTACAAGACATCCAAGGGGACTATCCTAAGATATCCCATTACAGTTTTGATTTAGGTTGACTTTCTTTGCAGAATGGAGATGCTGTAGTCATCCTATTAATCGTGGTCCTCCCATGAAGATGTGAGAATGAAGAGGCGAAGAGGATGGGGTGTGTGTGTGTGTGTGCACGTGCATCTGTGAAAAATCACTAGTTTTTTTTTTTAACTGCTTCTTTATTCATCCCTCTCAAACAGTTCATCTTAGTATCTAAAATGAACACAAATTTCCATTTATGCGTCTCCATTTCCCCTATTTCTTGCAGGGTTCTCCACCAGTGCTGTGGCTCCTGGGCATAAATTTTTCTTACTCTTGGCCTTGCGTTAGCCCAGATTTCTTCCCAGTCTGCCTGGGATAAACAATTAGGGCTACAACATGAGACATGAACTTATTTTCAGCTACAGGCCCAAGAAAACCACAAATGTCCACAGTGTGGGTGAAAAGAATGCCATCCCAGGGCTCCTGCAATTTTCAATTATGAACTTGTATTTTTCCTATGGTTATGAAAGTCCCCTGAAAGGCTTGCTTTCTTGCTGTATTTTTCTTAGAAAATAACCTCCAAGGAGGATGACTAGCTTTCTAAAGAGACAAAAATAAATATACAAACACATAAATGTATGATGCTAATTCATTCCTATTTCCCTGGAAGTCAGAACCATCAGCACATGTCATCAAGAGGCAAAAACATCCTTGCAAAAGATAAGACAAATCCTGCATATTTTATGAAATTTTCATATGCCATCCACCTTTTCTTTCTATTACTGATTTTGTTTTAGTACTGACTACCTTCACACCATGTACAGCTATGGGGAAACGGGACAGGTTTCTCTTTCTACCAGGATTTCTACCAGGGTCACAATGATGATGATTGTATAGAAAGATGAAAAGAAACTCAGATGGCAAGCTTTTAATGGACATGTCCACCATCCAAGTTTGTAACACAGGAGGCTTAAGAGTCCTGTTTCTCTAATAAATACAAGGGAGAATTCCTAACAGAAAACCAATCAGCTCATCGGAGCAGTCACCAGGGAAGGTCATCTGCTCTAAAGTGTAACTGCTCTTGCCAGGCCCAGAAAAAGGGAGTGGCTGCTCCCCATCTTGTTAGCCTCTGGTCCCCGCAGTTAAACCTCCCCAATACATGTGATGGGGAGCTTCCATGCAGTGAGTTTCTTTCTTTCTGTTTGAGAAAAACCTGATGATGATCGTTAGGGCTGATGGCTGACAGAGTCATTCAGTGGCCATAAAGCTGGGGGTCTCTGAACATGTGCACTGGGAATGGCTCCTAGGTCTTCCTTAATGTTCATGGAGGTGCTGGATCCCTTGGCCTCTCCTTGGGCAAAGAGGCCAACTACCCACCCACCTCTCCCGGATGCCCTGCTCCTTTTGCTTGCCTAAACAAGGTAGGCATGGAGAGGAGAGGTCGCTGGCAGGCAGGGTGGGGGAATGGGAGAAGTGCTTTGGTGGATGTGGCTCCTGGTTCCCAGTTAGCGGCAAAGGGTCTAAGATCAGCCAGAGGTTGGGGAGAGGACCCAGTGAAGGTTCCACTTTGCTTCCCTGTTGGGGAAACTTCCTGAGCACTGGCTCCTGGCCTTCCTCATTAGGGTAGAATGCCTCTCCCAGAGAGACTTCGTCTTGTTGCTAGAGAGCAATATGGGAGCCCTTGACTCCATCGAACAACCGAAAGGCTGTTGCCTCCTTTTTATCCAGGCTTATGGATCTGTCAGATACACAGCTGCAGGGGGACCCCCCTGTGGGGACGGTCCTCTTAAATGGCTCATCAAGGGCCAAGGTGGAGAGTGCCAACCTGAGGACTGTGTGGGCAGCGTGGGTCTGGACCCACGGGCACCAGGTAAGTTAGCTGCTCTGCACAGGTCCTGGCGTGGGGCCAGAAGAAACATGATTCACCCGAGGAACAGAGCTAGGGAATGGGGCAAAATGAGGACCCCCTTCTCCGAATGGAGAAGAAAATCCCAGTATCCCTTCCCTTCCAACAATGAGTAAGAAAATAGTAAGTAAAAAAGTGTGCGAGACAGAAAGCAGGAAGGGAAGTGGGCTCTGTGTGGGCAGAATAAAATGAAGTGTGTGCAGCAAATATGAGTGCGGCCACAGAGCCCAAGGCTCCTGACCCCCCTCACTGATTCCTTGACTGTTTAACACCTCAAAACTCAAGTCAAGGATCAGATAGTGGTCACATGGCTCTTTATGTGACGGAGCTCGGATCTGCACGCAAAGCTTTGAGACCTAAGCCTGCCACTGTTTCTGCTATAACTTCTTATTTTCAGACAGAACAAGGTTCTATGTGACTAAGACTACTGTCCCATCAAGAAAGAAAAAAAAAAAAAACCCTTTGGAGGCCTTGCTGGCTTCATTTTCCTGCTAAGCATGCTCGCAGACTGAATACTTTAAGTTCCAACACAGAAAGCGCGTTTGGCTGGAGAGGCTCGGGTCTGTGAACACTGACCAGCCAAGATGTTCTTTTCCTGGCCCTCATGCTTTCTGTTCACAAGAGTTCATACTGGGGCACTTCATGTTAGTAACCCCAGACTGACTGCCTTCTCGCACAGCGGATACACCTGCACATGGACGATGCTTAACCTGAGTGAAAAATTAAAGTCCTGATCCCTTAAGTGCCTTAAAATGCTTCATATCAGGGCGCCTGGGTGGCTCAGTGGGTTAAAGCCTCTGCCTTCGGCTCAGGTCATGATCTCAGGGTCCTGGGATCAAGCCCCGCATCGGGCTCTCTGCTCGGCGGGGAGCCTGCTTCTCCCTCTCTCTCTGCCTGCCTCTCTGCCTACTCATGATCTCTGTCTGTCAAATAAATAAATAAAATCTAAAAGAAAGAAAGAAGGAAAGAAGAGGAGAAATAAAAGGAAAAAAAGAGAAAAGGTAGAAACTAAGGCTTAAAGACGATGTCTAGCAATTTTACAGAAATAAATTGAGGTCACTTTTAGGTGGTACAAGGAGGTTCAGGGAGCTTCTTTAGTGAGCTGCTTTTATTAAATTTAGGTACATAAAAATGTGAGGGAAATTATGATGCTTTTGCTTTGTTCAGTTTAAATATCTTGGGCCGAAGGTTCTTTTTTTGCTGATTGTATATTTCAGTTTTACTTTAGAAAAGGCTTAAAAATACGGAAAACTGTATCAGCATCCACATGCCCACCATCTGTAATTAATTAACTTTGTTAATGTTTTGGCCTATTTGGTTCAGATCCTTATTTTAAAAAAAAATAGACCAATGAATAATTTAGTGTCAGTCATCAATCCCGTTCTCCTTTTTTCTGTAGGCACAAATAACTGTCATAATTTTAGCCTCCTCAGACCCCTTGGAGCTGAAAGTCCATTTTCTGCCTCCCACTACTGTCATCAAAGAAACAGCAGCACATGCACACAAAATGTTCCTTAAACTGTTACAAGGATCCCCAGACCCTTGTGCCTGGCTGCATCCTTTGGGAACTGAGAGACCAAATCAAGAACCCCTGCTTGAGTAACCCTTTCCTTTGGGGAATCCAGTTAGCCGTCAACAAATAACGAGATCCAATCTAAACAGAGTCCTGCCCCTAATGCCCAGGGAGCTGCTTTCTGAAGCTTTAGACATGCCCATTTGAGCAGTGTTGGCCTCCCTCTGTTTGCCGTTGGCTGAGGATTTCTCAGGGCAAGAGGCAGCCACATTGGTTCTGCAGCAGTCACAGTTCAGTATTGCTGCTAAACCACAATGTGAGGTCTTCAACAGGCTTAAAATTACCTCGTCTCCACCAGCAGAGCTTTAATTTGGTTCTGTCTCTTGTCTGCTATTTGGAATCATGTTGACTTCATGGCAGAATAAAAAAGAAACTCCTTTCCTCTTGCCTTATTTGAATCAGATATTTTACCATAGGGCTTGTCCCCTTCTCAGAGCCGGAGTATGTGCAGGAATGGTTCTCTCTGTCTCTCCCTCCAGCTCTTCTTTTAAAGACAGAAGTCTTTAATCACTCTGCTTTGATGATGTAAGGGGAATTTACCCACCACACCCCTAACTTTTTTCTAGCTTTATTGAAGCATAGCTAACATACAATTAACAGATATTTGAAGTGTGCAGTTTGAATATTGATTTCTGAATACATCTATGAAAGCATCACCACAATCAAAATAACAGGCATGTACATTACTCCCCGGAATTTCTTTTTGCTACTATAGATGTGTTTGCATTTTCTAGATGTTTAGATACATGGAATATGTATCACATACTCCTTTTTGTCTGGCTTCTGTCACTCAGCATCAACATTTTCAGATCCAACCAAGGTGTTTTATGTATTGCTAATCTGTCCCATTTTATTGCTAAGTAATATTCCATCAAATGGATAGGCCATACTTAACTCTTCACCTAATGATGGACATTTAGGTTGTTTCTAGATTTTGATTATTGCAAATAAAGCTGCCTTGATCATTCTCTATACAAGTCGTTGAGCCCCTATGTGTTCGTTTCTCTTGGATGAAGACCTAGATGTGGAATATTTGTAAAATAGGGTATGCATTTTTTTTTAGGTTTTTAGGAAGTTTTTTAAAATTTATACTTATACTGTTTTACATTTTCTCCAGCAGTATATTAAAGTTCCAGTTGCTCCACGCCCTTGTCAACACTTGAAATGGTCCACATTTTTAATTTTAGCCATTCCAGTGGGAGTGTAGTGGTATCTCATTGTGGCTCTAATTTACAAGGTTGAGTATCTTTTTTATGCACCTGTTTGCTTTCTGTGTCTTTTTTGATGAAGTGCCTGTTCAGATCTTTTGCCTATTTTTTGTCTTATTACAGAAATTTTAGGACTTTTTACATTTTCTAGATAAAAATTGTTAGGGGTTTTCTTTCGTTTTTTGGTTTTTTGTGGGTTTTTTTTTTTGAGAGAAAGAGCATGCACATGCAAGCAGAGTTGAGGAAGGAGAGAGGGAGACATGGAGCAGCATGGTGCCTGACACAGGACTTGATCCCATGACCCTGAGATCATGACCTAAGCCAAAACCAGAGTCAAACACTTAACTGACTGAACCACCCAAGGGCCCCTAGTTTTTTGGTGTTTTGTTTTGTTTTTAATAGTTTCTCTTAGGGTGCTATTTACCATGTCATTTTCATAACAATGTCTGGGGAGGGAGGCAAATGCTATTTACCATGCTATTTACCATGTCATTTCATAACAGTGTCTGGGGAGGGAGGCAAATGCACACACTAGAAAACAGTGCTGCAGAGAGCTGAGAAAACAAAAAGCAGATAGGACTTAGAAAAATAGAAAAGGAAAGCCAAAATATATCTTGTATCCCAAACATATAACATGAATTGAATGTTTCTGTTTGCACGGGTTATCAAATTATTTTTAAGGTTGTATCCCAGTATAAGGGGAGGAAAAATAATTTTCTCCTAACCCTTCTGAGTTCTTGCCTTGTGTAGTAAGACAAATTAACAAGAGAAAAATAAATGTATTAACTTGTATACCTCATGGATACATGGCAGGTATCCAGGAGAAAAAATGAGTAACTGCATAGGTGGCCCGAACCACCAGCTTAAATACCATCTTTAGCTCAAGAAAAAAAAAAAGTGTGTAATTGGTTGGGGGGAGACCAGTGGTGGGAGCTTGGTTACCAGGAGAAGCTTAGTAAAGTAGGGTAAGGCAGTTACACAGATTTAAATCTGTGCCCTCTCCACTGATAAATTCTCTTGTGATAGAGAATCAACCTTCTCTTCAAGCAGGGAGAGGGAGACACCCTTAACAAATAAACATTTGCTTTTTAATGCAAATCTCCCTTTCAAAAGAGTACCTTATACTCTGTTTTTGGAGCTTTCCCTGTATCTGCTCTTTCTCAAAAAATTAGCTCAAAATAATCCTTATACCAAAAGTTATATTTTGGGGTGGCACACTCTTCTACCCTTCACCAGCTTCCTGTTGTTCTTTCATTTGCTTGCCAGATTAATTCTCTTTTCAACAGCCTTCTTGAGCTATAATTGGCATATGACAGAATTTGCCCACTTAAGGCATTAAATTAATTGGTTTTTACTGTATTTATGGAGCTATGCACCTATCACAATATATTAGAACATTTCATCACCCCCAGAAAAATTCTTTAGCCTTAACTGGTCATTCATTGTCCTTACCCCCAGGCCAAGCCCTACACAAACACTAATGCCTTTTAAGCCTCTGTAGATTGAACTATTCTGGACTTTTCATATAAGTGGAATCACACAGTATGTGGTCTTTTGTGACTAGTTCTTTAACTTAGCATAATGTTTCTAAAGTTCTAAAGCATAAATTTCCACATTCATGGTTTTTGAAATTTTTAACCATAATTTATATGTTTTGTCCTCTGAGAATCCTTACCCAATCCAAGATCACTAAGATTATTTTCCTGTGTTTTCTTCTGTACAGTTTTAATTCTTACATTTGGGTGTATACTCCATTTGTAGTTAATGTATCCATATGGTGTGGGGGAAGGGTCAAGGTTCATATTCTTACATGTGGCTATCCAGTCCTTCACCATTTGCTGAAAAAATTATTCTGTCCCCATTGAAGTAAACACATCTTAGCACTTTTAATGAAAATCAGTTGACCATATGTGTGAATCTAGTTCTGGACTCTTTTCTGCTTCATTGATCTATATGTCTATGTACCAATATCACAATATCTTGATTACCACTACAACTTTATATGAGTCTTAAAATCAATTAGTTTAAGACTTTCAACTTTGTTCTTTTTCAAAATAGTCCTAGGTATTCTATGTGCTTTGCATTTCATATATATTTTAGGATCATCTTGTCAATATCTTTATTTTAAAAAAAGCTTGTTGGAATTTTGACTGGAAGTGTAGGGGAGATTTGAGGATAATTGGCATCTGAAGAGTCTTCTAATCTATGAATATGGTATATCTCTCCATTTATTTAAGTCTTCTTGAATAATTTCAACAGTGTTTATAGTTTTTAGCATTCAAATCTGTTGTCACATTTAACACTAGGAATTTCATAATTTTTATCCTGTTATAAATGACACTGCTTCTTTAAAATTCCCAATTTTTATTGTTGTATATAAAAATATAATTGATGTTTGTATGTTGACCTTATAGTCTGTAACCTTGCTATATTCACTTATTAGTTCTAGAAACTTTTTTCTACAGATGCTCAGGATTTTCTACATGGACAATGATTTTACTTACAAACAAAAATTATTTTACTTTTTCTTTTCTGTATGCCATTTTTTTGTTGTTGTTTTTTCTTGCCCTGTTGCATTGTCCAGGAATTTTAGTACAATATTGATAGGAGTATGAGACTGAACATCCTTACCATATTTTTTATCTTAAGGGGAGAACATTCAGTGCATCATTTACTGTGAGTCTCCCGTTATACCTTTAATTCTTGGCTTATTCTTGTTTTGTTGACCCCGATGGATAAACCAACTAATAGCGAACAAGGCCTATGGACCATTTAGCATTTCAAATCCTGAGCCATAACCAGTATTCACTTGGTGGCCTTACAGGATACATTGTTTAAAAAAAAAAAAAAGGTATAAGTGGTGCCAAATGCCACCATTTGAGTCTGGAGCTGTGTTTCATGACAGATACACAGGTTCACAACTCTATATGAGAATCACATGGGGGACTTTTAAAAATCCTGATGCCCAGGCTCTACATCAGCCCAGTTCCATCAATAGCCCTGATGGGATTATATATTAAATGACATATTAATTTACACAATCTTACCACCACTCTGTAACAAAGGGACTATTACTATGCCTATTTAATAGGCAATTTCCTTAAACTGAGGCTTAGAGAGAGGATAAGTACCTAGACCAGGGTTTGACCCTAGAACCTACACTTAACTAAACTGCATCTCCCCTGGTTGTATTAGAAAATAAAAGATGCCTAACTCCTTCCCTGCACTTCTCCATGATTCTGTTGTGGTTCTGGAACTGATCCATGAAGCCATCACGTTAGGACTTGTCCCGATAGCATGTTGTTCTGTTTTTACTCATCCATTCATTTGTTCACTCATTCACATGTTTGTACTGAGTGCTTTTTTTTCCCTAGAGATTTTATCTTTAAGTAATTTCTACACCCAATGTGGGGCTTGAACCCACAACCCTGAGATCAAGAGTCGCATGCTCCACCAACCAAGACAGGCAGGTGCCCCTATACTGAGTTCTTAATATCTGCATAGTGCTATATATAAGTTCAAGGGTGAGAAAGTAAGAGCAGAGCAGCTGAATTCATAGAACAGTAGCAAATATAAATGGAAAAGATTGCAAGAGGAAGGAGGATGGGGATAGATGCAGTAAAGTGATGTTCAAAAATCTTTGACCAATCAGTTCAAGCATTTAATATAATGTCTTTTATGCACTGGTGTGCCTGGGGCTGGTCCAAGTATAATCCCATTAACTACCCCAACCCCAGATTTTTTTTTTTT
>ML110280.1:9116-49628 GCA_003697995.1 Taxidea taxus jeffersonii | reverse complement strand
GCCGCCCCGCGGACAGCCGCCGACCTGGCCAGGGAGTCCGCCCCGCCGCGGCAGCCGGCAGCGCAGCGCTCCGCGGGCGGCAAGCGCGGCCCCCGGGCCCCCGCACAGTGCCCCGCCGCGGGCCTCCCGGGGCTCGAGCCCGGCGGCGTCCGCCGCGATGGCCCTCAAGATGGTCAAGGGCAGCATCGACCGCATGTTCGACAAGAACCTGCAGGACCTCGTGCGCGGCATCCGCAACCACAAAGAGGACGAGGTGAGCCCGGCGCGCCGCGCGGGGCCGGCCCCGGCGCCGACCCCGACCCGGCCCCGACCCGGCCCCGGCCCCCAGCGCGTCGCCGAAGCCCCGCGCCCGACTCGAGCCCTGCCTGCTTGCGACCCGGGCCGCCCCACGCCCGCTTTCTCTCTGAGCCTCAGCGGGCCCCGGGGGCGGAAGACGGCCGCGGCGGGACCCGGGCCGCGGTCGCCAGCCTCCCCTCCCTCCCGTGCGCGTCGGAGCACGTGGGGGCCGCCGCCGGGGGCCGCCCGTGGCCTCGGTCTCCCCGCCGGCTCGTCCCGCACGTGTCCGCGGCGCCGTGGCGGGCCCAGCCCCTCTCCGGGGCTCTGGACTCCGGGGGGGCTTCCTCTTCGCGGGCCGCCGGGGGCCGGAGTCGGGCCTGGCCTCCTGGGCCCGTGTCCCCGGGAAGGCGGGGCCGCCGCTCCTGGGGAGGGGACAGCGGGAGCCCGCAATCAAAATACGGAAGCTCCCGAGGGGTCCCGGGATGGGGGAGCCGCTCCGACTGGAACCCCTAAAGCACGGCGAGAGGAAGGTGGTCCGGAGCGAAACGTGGGCACCGTTTCCTTCCTCCGCCCCTCCCCCCGCCTGTGACCTAGTTCTGAGCGGACTGGGGACAGCTAGTGGCCCTCAGGCCCAGCGGCTTCCGGGAGCCCGCGCTCACACCAGGGGGCAGGAGCGGGCCGCGGCTTTCCTGGGGGAGGGGCGGCGGCCCCGGGGCGCGGGTCCCACCCGCGGGTGTCCCGCCGCGCTCACAATGGCGCCGGGAAGCGGCGCGGAGACGTCGCGGACTTTGCTGGGAGCGACCCTCCGCGCCGGCCGGCTGGGCCTGAGTTCCTGCCCGGCTGTTGCACGTTTTCGGGAGGGGCGTGACCTCCCCCCTCTCCCGCCCCCTGACGGGAGTGGGGTTACTTTAGGTCATTTCCACCAGCCGGCAGTGTTGTGTATCTCAGCCCGGGGGCCGGCCGGGGCCTGGGGCTGGACGTTCCCTCCGCAGAGTGGCCGGCGCTGTGGGACAGTTCCCACTCGCAGGTCCCCTTGTGCACTGGCTGACCTCCTGTTCTCAGTCCGTCAGTGGCTGTGCCTGAGCAGCCTGTCTGGGATTCCGGGGAAGGACCGTGGCCCACTCCAGGTAGGGCAGCCCGTGTCTGGGGGATCCCACTGTCCCCAGCCGTTCCCGGGGCCTCCTTGGTTCCTTGAGAGTCGCGGGCTGCTCTCCACCGTTGGGGCCCTTTCAGCGGGTGCGTGGGTGCTGGACAAGGCTGCTGTCCGAGACATCAAGGTCAGGGCTTCCTGTGGGTCCTGCCTTTGACCTGTGGGTGGTTCTCCGAGGACGCAGTGCCATGGCCCCCCGACCAGAAGATGGTGGTGATCTGGAGGCTGGTGACGGAGGCCCCCATTCTGAGCCCAGCACGGAGCAGATGACTTGCTACTCCTGTAGTCTCCACTCTCCGGCGCCCGGCGAGGACACGCGTTTCTGCAGCACCATAGTCCCTCAGAGGGTAACCCCGGCACAGGGTTTAGCTAACACTTCTGTGCGGCGTCCTGCAGTGGGGCCCAGCAGGGCCTTGAAGAAGCCCCATGGAAACGCAGCACGCTTCTTAGTGGTTTAGCCGTGTTGTGTGGTGTCGGGGGACCACATCCAGGCTGTGGGGCCCGTTTGACCCAGTGAGATTGGGGGCGCCTCCCCTCTCCAGCAGGGGTGACGGCTATCTCCCCCCTCACTGCGGGCTTCTGCGGCGCGGCGGATGACTTAACATGGCTTCTGTGAGTAGCAGACGGCAGACCTCCCCACGAGGCTGCCTGCTTGGCTGTTCCAAACCCAGCCTGCAGCCCCTTGGTGGTCTGTGAGTGCAGTTCAATGGGTTGTGTTTTAAAGAGAAAAAAAAAAACACAGAAAAACAAAAACCAAACTAGAAAAATCCGGGCTCTCTGCACACAGAGTAACTTGGTTATTGAAACTTGTTTCAGCTCAGGACAGCTGGTGCACGCGTGCGTGTTGGGTTACTGTGGAAACACATTGCTTAAGGGAGCCCAAGAAGTCTGAAACACGGGTCCAGTTCGTACATTTCTAGGGTGCTTGAGTTTATTTTTAATCCTTAAGGTGGAGCGCGGTGTTGGCAGGTAGGGGGACGCGCTTACGAATATCCTTGCTTCTAAACTTTGGATATGATTGGGGGGAGAGATCCAAAGACTTCTAAGTTTATTCTTTTTTTTTCTAATTTTTGAAGATTTTATTTATTTAATTAACAGACAGAGATCACCAGCAGGCAGAGAGGCAGGCTGAGAGAGAGGAAGGGGAGCAGGCTCTCTGATGAGCAGAGAGCCTGACGCGGGGCTCCATCCCAGGACCCTGACACCATGACCTGAGCCAAAGGCAGGGGCTTAACCCACTGAGCCACCCAGGTGCCCCCAGAGGCACACTCTTAACTGATTGAGCGCCCCAGGCACTCCTTCTCAGGGTTCATTAACGATAAAGGGAAAAGCCCCGTCCCTGTAGATCAGTTTGGAGTATGTGCTCTGCATGTTCTTTTCTGTGCACAGAAATCGTGGGCAGTTCTCAGTGTCTGTTAAGACTGGTCTGCGTCCTGGGGCACCCGGCCGGCTCAGTCCACCGGGCCTGCGACTTTTGATCTCGGGGTCATGAGTTCGGGCCCCACGTTGGGCATAGAGTTTACTTAGAAAAGACTCTGTTCTGGGGCACCTGGGTGGCTCAGTGGGTTAAAGCCTCTGCCTTCAGCTCAGGTCATGATCTCAGGTTCCTGGGATCGAGCCCCACATCAGGCTCTCTGCTCGGCGGGGAGCCTGCTTCCTCCTCTCTCTGCCTGCCTCTCTGCCTGCTTGTGATCTCTGCCTGTCAAATAAATAATAAATAAAATCTTAAAAAAAAGAAAGAAAGAAAAGACTCTGTTCTGCTTCTTGCCGGTTAGTGTAGTGGTGCTGACTGCTCTCCAGGATACAGCGTAGGGAGGCCTCCCATGGGGTGGGTGGCCTGTGTGTCGTCCGTGTGTCGTCCCCCGCCGGCTTTGGGCGTGCTGTAGTCTGTTTCCCAGTGTTCAGGGGCCTCTCTCGGCTGGGCACGGGCCCTGCGTGGATCTGCTAGTGTCTGAGGAGCGTCAGCTCCCTTTGGCTTGGGTGTAAACACTGCAGCCCGTTGGCGCGGTGTTTCAGAATCATCCGGCGGTGTGCGCTGGCCGTTTGCAGGCAGACTCCGTCGTTTGCGGTCTCAGAGACGGCTGGTGCTGGGGCCCGTTGGGCATGCAGGACCGGGGTCCACCCTAGGGACAGTCGCTGCGGAGTAGGTTATGTCTGGCCAGGGTCAGGCACGCGGGGCTTTGTGGCTGCTGGTGAGGACACCAACATTTTAACCATTTTGACAACTTCTGAGAATCAGATACTAAATTTGAACTGAGGTTTTTTTTTTTTTTCTTTGATGACATGGGTCATTATCCTAAATCAGGGCCGCCCCCTCGGCATTGCTGACATTCCGGACCTGGTCATTTTGGGGGTGGGGTCTGTCCCAGGCACTGTGGGAACAGAGCAGCATCCTGGCCCCACCCAGTCAATGCCGGGAGCTTGTCACGGTGCCAGTCACAGACATCCCCAGACATTGCCCGGGAGAATCGCTGACCCACACTGGTAAGAAAAATCTCCCCAAATTCCCTCATGCTCTTCCCTTCATCCATGCCCCCTGTGTCCCCTACCTTGTCACCATGTTGTTGGACCCTGTGATGTTGTGATGTAAGAAATACATCTTTTGGTCTTTGTCCCTCGATCTGGGCACAGGGCTCCTAAAGTCTTTGTCATTTCCTAAGCAATAACAGTGTTAGGAAGTCTTTGTCATTTCCTAAGCAATTAAGGTATCAGGAGCAGCCTTGTCTGTGTCTTTGCTCTCTGCCCCCAGTTCCTAACCCTGAGCTTTTAGATCCGTTGGTATTTCCTGGGTCACAGAAGTGTCTTTTGTTCCAATGAGATGACCTGGTGGGCTGCTGGGTGGGAGCAGGTACTGGAGAGACCAGGATTAGAAGCTTGGAGCTGTCAGCCCCACCCCCAGCTTCCGGGAGGGGAGTGGGCTAGGGACTGAATTAATGATCTGTCATGCACATCTCTAAGCAGCGGGGTTGGAGAGTCGCGGTTGGCGAAAGCATCCTGTCCTGGGCGGATGGCGTGGTGCAAAGCGACTCTGCCAGGACGGGGCCCCCTGCGGTTGGACGCCTCCCTGTATACGTCTTCATCTGGCTGTTAGTCGTCTTGTCTGCCATGGCCTTTATTCTGTACTCAGTTGCTGACGGGGGACAAGTGCTTTCCTGAGGTCCGCAGCCGCTTTGGCAAATTGATGGAACCTGAGAGGAGAGGGTCACATGAACTCCCATTCATAGCCGGCTGGTCAGAGCACAGGTGACAGCCAACCTGGGCTGAGGGCTAGGGCCAGAGGTGGGGACAGTCTCGGGGGGCCAAGCGCAGAGCCTGCCGGCGTCCCCTCCAGGTGTGGGGGCAGAGGAAAACTGGTCCCAGGTGCACTTGCCCAGTGTTACCTAATCTTACTCTTTGTGAAGGTGTAGCGCATAGGATGTTATGTAGTTTATTTTTTTAAAGATTTTATTTATCTGCTGGAGAGAGGGCGCACACATGCACACAAGCTGGGGGAGAGGCAGGGTGGGGGGAGAAGCAGGCTCCCCGCTGAGCCTCGATGCCACGACCCTGGGATCATGACCCGAGCCCAAGGCAGCTACTTCACCCACTGAGCCCCCAGGTGTCCTGTTACGTGTAGTTTAATTAAGATAATTAGCTGAAGTTCTCTGAGTGTAATTTCCTTGCTTTGCTTATACCTTTATCCCTGAAATTAGTGTCCCTGAACGGTCTGGCGACTGTTCGTTGCCTAGCCTGGCTCTCCCGGTCCGGCTCCTGACGCCTGCCTCCGTCGGGGAGCCCCGCAGCTTGTGGGCACTCTGCCTTCTGGACACCTGGGCGGTTTCCGGTCTGGCGCCTTTCATGAACAACCGTCCAGGGCAGGTTGGGAGGCGCCGCCCGGCTGCCCGAGTGCTGTTCCCGCACAGGTCCCAGCGGCAGGGGCGAGTGCCCAGGAGCGGTCAGGAACCGGCAGGACAGATGGCCCTTTTCACTTCCCCGACCCGGGGCACAGCTGGGTGTGCTTTCCGCAGCGTGTGGCCGTTTGCGTTCCTTGTGACATTGCCTAAGGCCTTGGGTCACCACTTCTGTCTGGCTGCCAGTTTGTAGGGGCTTTTGAAGGGCTGCAGGAGACGGAAGGCGCACTGTGTGGCCAGGCCATGGGGGGCTGGAGGTGGGGGTGTGTCTGCTCTTGCACCCATCTCTGGGTGGTTCTCGGGGTGCCACAGCTTGGAGTGACCCGGGGGCAGTGGAAGGAGGACAGAAGGGGACCTAGGTATGCTTGAGGCCAGCGCTTGGCCTCAGTTCTGTGGGGGTCGCCCTGGGCACTCTCCCGATGCCAGGAGCACTCCCAGTCATGACCACCACAGATATCTCTTGGGGGTCCCGGTCACCCCCCACAAACACACCCCTCTGCTCTGGATCTGGTGGTTGGGGAGTGGGGCTGGGAGGCTGAAGGTGAGGAAGGCTGAGGCTTGACTGGGCTCCCTCCCCCCACCCCCGGCCCATGCACCCTCCCCTGCTTTGCCCTGGGCCAGTGGAGGGCATAGACCCGGCAGCCACTCCCCGCCTTTCGGTCCCTCCCCAGTCTCAGCTTCCCCAAGGCTGCTTACATGGGCCACAAAGTGGGCCGCATGTTGTGTCCCCATCCTTGTTAGGCAGCACCAAGGCTCATGGGTGGGTCCTGGTACCCTTGTGTGTAGTGTCTTCTGCCTCTGCTTGGGGTCCACAGGACAGGTGTTCTCTCAGCAGAAGGACTCGGACCTTTTGCCTAACTGGACAGCTCCGTCAGCCTTGCGGGGTCTCCAGCAGCTGGGCCCTGGGGGAGGTGGGCTGCTGCTGTCGGACACAGACGGGCGGGAGCCCGTGAGTGTCTGCAGAGCTGGAAACAGCAGGGCCGTCCAGGTCACGCAGACTAAGGTGGGGGTTCTGGATGATCGGGGGGGTTCTTTTACACAGTTATTGAGGTGTGGTTTACATACCTGGTGTTCACCTGCTTTAGCTTGAAGTTCAGCAGAAGTTTTTAAAAATTTCGTTTACGAGGGACGCCTGGGTAGCTCAGTCATCGAGTATCTGCCTTTGGCTCATGTCATGATCTGGGGGGTCCTGGGATCAAGCCACACGTGGGATCCCTGCTCAGCGGAGAGCCTGCTTCTCCCTCCCACTCCCCCTGCTTGTGTTCCCTCTCTTGCCGTCCGTCTCTCCCTCTCAAATAGATAAAATCTTTTTTTTTTTTTTAAGATATTTATTTATTTGACAGACACAGATCACAAGTAGGCAGAGAGGCGGAGTGGGGGGAGCAGGCTCGCCGTTGAGCAGAGAGCCTGACTCGGGACTCGATCCCAGGACCCTGAGACCATGACCTAAGCTGAAGGAGAAGCTTAACCCACTGAGTCACCCAGGCGCCCCTGATTGTTAGATTTAAATGAAGTGCTTTAGGGAACTCTACAAAGTGGCCAGGGTCAAAATGGCTGTTTTATATTAGACCTGAGGAGTTCCCATATAAGGGAAGTTCATGGCCTCTGTTTTAGGTTAAATTTTCTAAAGACAATGTGGAAAGGGCATGCATTTCAGGCCTCAGATTGCCCTGTGCCGAAGTGTGAATTTGCACAGAACAGGCTGAGGTATTTCAAAAACTAAGTCATGCTTGTACCTCTCCTCTCCTCTCCTTCCTTCCTTCCTCTGTTTCTCTCCTTTCTTAAGATTTTATTTATCAGAGAGCGAGAACACGAGCAGGGGGAGTGGCAGGCAGAGGGAGAAGCGCGAACCCCATGCTGGACTTGATCCCGGGACCCTGGGATCATGACCTGAGCTGAAGGCAGACGCCTAACGACAGAGCCCCCCAGGGGTCCCCCTCTCTCTTTCTCTTTCTTTTCTTTTTCCTCTCCTCCTCCTCCTCCCTCTCCTTTTTCTTCTCTTTCAGTGTCGGGGCTCCTGGGTGGCTCAGTCTGTTGCGCGTCCAGCTCTTGAGCTCAGGTCTTGGTCTCATCAGGGTTACGGGTTCAGGCCCCACACTGGACTCCACGTTGGCTGCGGAGTCTTTCACACAAACGGTTAAGTAAATAAATGCCCGCGCTGTGTGGGTCATTTAGACTTTAGGCTTCAGGATCTTTCCAGTTTATGTTCTTGTATTGGATCTGGGTCGGGTCCGCACGCCCTGACTGATCTCGTCTTCTTGTTGCAAAAGGGATTGAACAGATCCTGTCCCTTTTTGTCGGCAGTGTTGTGTGCGAATGAAAGGACGTGATGTCTTTGTGTCACTCTCCTTTACCTTTCTGTCACTCCGAGTAAAGTCGTGTTTAAGTCCTCCTCAGTGAGCGGGAGACAGGTTCTTTTCCGTCCTTAGGACTCCCCTTCTCCTGTCTGCAGGAGCCGTGACCTGTGCTCGCTTTTCCACCTAAAAAGTAATGTTCAGGCAGGGCCTCTCTGAAAGTCGCCACTCTTCTGTGAGGCTCCTCTCCTCCCTGGTGAATGCTTCGAGGGTCAGAGACGGATGTCACCGGGCTCCGTGGATCCGGCTCTGTTCCCCTGGGGTGTTGTCTCTGGGTGGAGAATTCGGATTATCAGTTTCCCACCGTCATGTGGCCTCCGTGGTTTCTGACAACAGTATGGAATCCTTTCTCCCCGTGTCACGCGTCCTTTTCCTCTGGCTCCTTTGAAGACTTTCTCCCGGGACCCCTGGCTGGCCCTGTCGGAAGAGCGTGGGACTCTTGTTCTTGGGGCTGTGAATTCGAGTCCCATATTGGGTATAGAGATTATGTAAATAAATGAACTTAAAGACAGATTTTCTCCTAATTTTCCGTTTGGGCAGTCTGACTTGTCTGGCTGTGGTTTTCATGTTCTGTTCCTGGGTGCTCAGCTTCTTGAACCTGTAAATTAGGACTTTCACCAAATTTGGAGAAGTTCTAGTCATTTGTTTTTCAGATATATTCTCTGTCCCAGCATTTCCTTTCTGGGATACCAGTTACATGTATGTTACACCCTGTGGGCTTGTCCCACAGACCCCGAGGTTCTGCTTCTCTTTGCTCGAGCGTTTCTATCCTGACGGTGGGGGGCGGGGAGGGGTCCTGTCCCGCCTTCAGGTTTGCTGACGCTCCTTCTCGGTCTCCAGTGTGCTGCTCAGCGCATTCAGTGACTCCTGTTCCACAAATTGTTCTCAAGTCTAGACTTCCCATTTGCTTATTTTATATCCCTTGCCTTTCTCTGCCGAGGAGTCCCCTCTTTTCATTCTTCCCGGGAATCTTTTTTTCTGGTCCATGAGAGCATCGTTACGGTTCTGAAGTTGAAGCCTCGGGGTGTTAGCTCCATCCTTGGGGACGGCTCCGGGCCAGTGCACCTTGGCTGGCTGGTTTTTCTGGAGTCTGGGTAGTGTTTTCCTGTTTGTTATTTTGAAGAACTGTGGGTCATATCCTGAGTGTCGTGACCCGTCGGTTGCGGAGGCTCTGGGTTCTGTTCTGCTCTCTGAGAAGTATCGTTTGGGGCGGCAGTTACTTGGGCTGAGACTCCAGCTCAGCCTCGCTCGCCGTGGGCAGGAGGCAGGGGAAGTGTGCCAACGTCTGGCTTTCACTGGCTGCGTGCGGTGTGCGGTGCGTGCCTCGTCCTGGGGTCAGTGGGACTGTGGCTAAGTGCACGTCCAGAGTGTGGGCACCCCCCACGTCCCCTCCTCTGGGATTTCCTTCCTCACTTGGCTGCTGCTGTGTGAGCCCTAGTCTCTGCTTCCTGGCTCTTGAAGCCGGGAGACCGAGGCCTCAGCGGCTCTGTGGGTGCTCGAGGTAGAAGCCACGGCGCCCGGCGCCTGCGCACTTGGTCCGCGGTGCGTCCAGACCGCTTTCCCACGGTGGGGGTTTGGACTGAATGGAGCCGCTTGGACATCAGCTGTGGTGCGCCGTGCGGGTGTTCTGGAAAGCTGGGCAGGGGAGCCCTGGGCTGCGGGGAAGGCCATCCTGTGCCGGTAGCCTGCATTTTGTTAATTGAGCTGCAGCCGCAGAGTCTTTGAGTTCCTTCCCTGGGGCTGTGGAAATACTTCTCTGTACGTTCCGGTGCTGGCTGTGTTTGAACACCTGGGTTTGGTGGTGGTTTTGTTGTTTTTTTTTTTAAAAAGATTCTATTTATTTATTTGACAGAGATCTCAAGTAGGGGGAGAGGCAGGCAGAGAGAGCGGAGGAAGCAGGCTCCCCGCTGAGCAGAGAGCCCGATGCGGGGCTCGATCCCAGGACCCCGGGATCATGACCTGAGCCGAAGACAGGCTCAACCCACGGAGGCCCCCAGGCGCCCTGGGTTTGGTGTTCTTGGGTGGACACCCAGGAGCTGGACTCTGTTTACCCTTTCGGGAGCTGCCAGGCTCTTCCGTGGCGCCCTGCCGTCTTCCAGCCCCGTGGTCTGTGGCAAGGGCCGCTCCAACGCCTGTGGCCGTCTTTTTGTTCTCTCCCTCTTGAGTGATTAAAGTGGTGATCCTGGATGGGGAACGGGGGAAGGGGACTGCAGCTCCCGAGGGGGATTCAGTAACCCAAAGCCTGTTGGAAGGATACAGTGACGCTTGTCCCATGGCTCCGAGTCCTGGTCATAAAATATTCATAAAACATCTGTGGCTGAGAGAGGGCTCGAGCAGCTCCTTTCCCCAGGTGCCTGCATTTCAGGCCAGGACGGGCTGTGCACTGAGGGGCTGTGAGTGGGGGCCCCACAGTGAGGTCCGGGCCCCGGGCATTCGGAGCGGGAGTCTGCCGTCTGTGCCGGCCACGTGGGTCCCGTGGCGATGGCGCCCCGTGGCGATGGCGCCGCAGGACCCACCGTGGAATCTTGGCCCCTGGTGGAAGACTGGGGATGTTCCAGTGGTTGTCACTCTGGTCAGATGACAGGAGGCACCTTGAGCTTCGGGAAGTGCTGGGCATGTGCGGGGCTGGGGCATGGGCTGGACAGGCTCCTTGCGAGCCTGGCGGCGGCCGCTCACCTCACAGTCTCTCTCTGGGACCGCATGTCTCCGCGGCAGGGGAGGGGAGCCTCGTGTCCCCCTGCTCCCAGAAGGCGCGTCGGTGGCGCTGGTCCTCGTGTCAGACGGCCTCAGGTCAGACCCGTGTGAGTGGTAGACACGCAGAATTCGCAAGGACACCCGGGGAAGTCCGAAAACACGTCCTACAGACGCTGCAGCTCGACTCATAGGAGTGGGGAAGTGGGGAGGATGCAGGTGGCCTGTGTGCCGTGTGGTGGGGACAGGACCCCTTGCTGCAGCGTGCACGAGCCCCGACGCGGTGCTGCTGGAGATGAGCCATGGGGCCGTGGAGACCCCCCGACGGCTTCCCGGAGGGGCTGCGGGGGCTCGGTGTTGAGTACCGGGCGGAGCGTGGGGCTCGCTTCCTGGCTTCGTGCAAGTCTCAGTGCAAGTCGCCAAAAGGCCAAACCAGAGAATCAGGAAGACTTCCGTGTCCTGACTTTTTGTGTAGAAATTATTCTTTTAGACTTGTAAAACTTTTTTGTGTGGGAGGCATCAGCTGGGGGTATGTGGCTGGCTGAAAGGAGCGTGTAGCTCTTGATCTTGGGGACCCTGGTCTTGGGTCATGATCTTAGGGTTGGAAGTTCGAGTCCCCTGTTTGGTGTAGAGATTGCTTAAAAACAGAATCTTAAAAAAAAAAAAAAAAGGGAGGGACGCCTGGGTGGCTCAGTTGGTTAAGCGGCTGCCTTCGGCTCAGGTCATGATCCCAGCGTCCCTGGATCGAGTCCCGCATCGGGCTCCTTGCTCGGCAGGGAGCCTGCTTCTCCCTCTGCCTCTGCCTGCCTCTCTGTCTGCCTGTGCTCACTCTCTCTCTCTCCCTCTCTCTAACAAATAAATAAAATCTTAAAAAAATTTTTTTTTAAAAAGAGGGGGGAACCCCGTGAACTATACACATTAGTGGGGAAAATGGAATAAACAGACGTTGAGGGCCCTGCTCCCATCAGCTTCCTTTCTCCGAGAGAACTGTGAGGGAGTCCTGGGCATCTGACCGCACCGAGATGGCTTTTCTGTGAAGATGTCTTCCTTTTATTTTTATTTAAAGATTTCATTTATTTATTTGATACAGAGATGACAAGTAGGTAGAGAGGCAGGCAGAGAAAAGGGGGGGGGAAGCAGGCGCTCCACTGAGCAGAGAGCCCGATGCGGGACTCGATCCCAGGACCCTGGGATCATGACCTGAGTGGAAGGCAGAGGCCCAACCCACTGAGCCACCCAGGCGCCCCATTCATGTGAGAGAGAGTATGTGTGCGAGGCGGGGGCGCGGGGGCTCAGGTAGACTCCCCACCGAACGCAGAGCCCAGCATGGGCCTCGATCTCGTGACCTAAGCCGAAATCAAGAATCGGACACTTGACCGACTGCGCCATGCAGGCACCCCTGAAATCACTGCGTTAAACGACAGCTTTATGAGCTGTTTGCATGCCCTACAGACCCCATTCGGAGCTCCATTCAGCGGTTTCTAGTAAGTGCGTCTACAGCTGCGCAGCCGGCACCACGGTCAGTTCGAGAAAGTTCTGTGACCCCAGGCAGCAAGCCCAGCCCCCGACACCCACTCGCCTGCTTCCTGTGGCTGGGGGGACTGCCCTGGGTGTTTCACATAAACAGAATGACACTGTGTGGCCTTTTCTGTTGGGCTTCTTGCTGGCGGCAGAGGGAGCGGGGGAGGGAGGAGCAGGCTCCCCGCAAGCAGGGCGCCCGACGCGGACCGGATCCCAGGCCCCTGGCACCATGACCCGAGCCCAAGGCAGACGCTTCACCGACAGAGCCACCAGGTGCCCCCTGCGGTAATTATTCTTAACAGTTTTAGCCAGGTCCTTGTAATTTTTTTTTTTTCCTCCTTTTAGGCAAAATATATCTCTCAGTGCATCGATGAAATCAAGCAGGAGCTGAAGCAGGACAACATCGCAGTGAAAGCAAACGCGGTCTGCAAGCTAACCTACGTAGGTACCGGGGCCTGTTGACTCAGGCGATGGTGCTTCCCGGGGCTGCCCCCTCCCACAGCCCCGCTGCGGTAAGGCGGCATAGCTGTCCCGCATCCCTCCTCTGCCCACCCATTACCGCTCCTGGCCCATCGCCGCCCACCTGTCAAACAGGGATCGACGTCACTGGCTCCAGGCGTGGGCCTTGGCACACAGGGCTGATTTCTCCAAGTTGAGGGAGGGCGTGCCGTGAGGACCCTGAGGCCTGGGGCGCGGTGGACCCCACCTGGCCTGGGGAAGGCTAGCCGGGGGCATCCGGTGCCCTGTAGCTCTCACCGACCGGGAGACTTAACCAGTGTGCGTGCAGGCTGGCGTTTCAGCTGCAGACACTTGCCCTCCGCCTTCGTGATGAACCTGACTGTGTAGTTCTAGATGTGAGGGCTAGCGCCAGGACGTGGGTTCCGGGAGGCCTGCCCCTGGGCGTGTGCATGGCGTTGGGGCTCCAGCCTTGGCATGTGAATGGAGATGACCGTGCCTGTCTTTCCGACAGTTACAGATGTTGGGATACGACATCAGCTGGGCTGCCTTCAACATCATAGAAGTGATGAGTGCCTCCAAGTTCACGTTCAAGGTGAGGCGGGGCAGAGGGCATGCCCTGGCAGGAGGCCCCCTCTCTGCAGAAAGGGAGTGTGGGACACCAGCCTTGGCCCCGCACACGCCGCCGCCTCAGCATTTGTCCTGTTCTTTATTAACTCTTACTTGCGTGGCGTTTGTCTCCAGCTTTAAGGGACGTCCGCGAAATGGGTTCGTAGGGTTGGTTATATGTTTGAGCGTCTTACCCGTGCCCCCAGCCCAGGGCCTCGCAGTGGTTTCTGACCATTTCCCTCCACCTTACGGAGGCCCTGCCTGCGAGGGACCCGGGGCGCAGCTGCCTCGCATGCTGCCGTGATGTCAGCGCAGCTCCCGTCCTAGTAGAGCTTCCGCGAAGTGCGTGTCAGCAGCCATGGCCTGCTGGAGGGCATTGCATGGTTCTCCCGGGCCCGGGGCAGGCTTTGGCGGGCACACAGGCCCACCGGGCGGCTAGACCGTTTCCGGGTCCCTGGGCCCCAGCGCCCGCTGCGGGACACCGCCCAGGCCCACGGCGGGCTCCCTCCAATGGACACGGTTGTTCTGCCCGCGGGCCCCTCTCGGGGAAGCGGCAGAGGCGGTGCTCGGCCAGGGCGGTGTCTGCGCCTGCCTGGCGGGGAGAGCTGTGCCGAGAAACTCGTGCTCGGCTGGCTTCCGTGTTCATCGCAGAGGCCGTTCCGGGCGGCCGGGGAGGCGGTCAGAACACACACCAGCGGAGACCTCACGAGAACTTGGCGGGGCAGCGGCTGCATCCTCAGGATTCTGGGGCGGGTTCCCCCCCCCCTCCGGTGACTTCCTGGCACCCCCCAGCGGTGGTCCTGAGGCCAGCCACAGGCTGTCACTGCCTGGCCCGGGGGCTTTCTCCCCCGGCGGGGGTGTGGCCCTCATCTCGTGTCTGACGCCCTCGTGTCTGACTCACAGCGGATCGGCTACCTTGCTGCTTCCCAGTGTTTCCACGAGGGGACCGACGTTATCATGCTGACAACCAATCAGATCCGCAAGGTAGGCGGCCCTCCTGCACCCCGGCTGTCACCGGCCCCCATCTAGCGCCCTCCCGGCTCCCGCCCCACCCTGCTCTCCCCGCTGGCCTCTCTGGTGCTTCGAGCGAGCAGCACGTAGAAAGCACTGAGGTCACCTGGCTTTTGTGACCCCATCGTAAGCACGTGGCTTCCAGACGTAGCCATACTGTTGTCAGAAGACACCCCTGGGTACCGTGGCAGGTCCGTGTCTGCTCTTGGGCTGTGGGCGAGGCCGGAGTGCTGCCAGACCTCCCTCTTCCCTCGCTGGTGCCTCTGGCCGTCGGAAGGCCGGCTTCTGGCCGCTGGCTCCTCGCGCCTTCTCCCTGCAGCGGCAGCAACTGCTGCAGCGCGCACACCCTTCCCTACTGGGGCCTTTCTGCCCCCTGGGTCTTCTTCTTTTTTTTTTTTTTTTTGTACACAGGGAGAGCATGTGGGATTGGGAAGGAGGTACGGGAGGAGCAGAGGGAGAGGGACAAGCAGACTCCATGATGAGTGCAGAGCCCAACTTGGGGCTCGATCTTCTCACCCTGAGATCATGACCTGAGCCAAAACCAAGAGTCCAGATGCTTAACCGACTGTGCCCCCAGGCGCCCCTGCCCACGGGGACTCCTGAGTCACATTGCATGTGTGTCTTAGTCACGTACTGTAATTTTTGTGTTTGGAGATGGTCTTGAAAATCACCAAGTAATACATATCTTTCTTGGCCCTAGAGGTTTGAGCATCTTTTGTGGAGTAATGAGAGGGCCAGAATCAGAATCAGAGGCTCGGTGATGGCTGGATATACAGGCCAGACCAGGTGTGGCTGCCCCTGGAGCGGGTTCTGGGGACCGGGGCTGGGCTCCTGGGCAGACCCCGCAGCACTTAGCACAACTCTGGCCCGGTACGTACTGGCACAGGGTGGGCTGCGGGGTTGAGCACCGAGCCTGTGGTTCTGAGGAGGCCCGCCGAGGGTCAGGTTGTGTGGCAGCACTGGGCGTCGTGGGTGCCGTGGGGCTGTGTCACAGCGGGGGCAGCGAGGAGGAGGGTGGAGGGGCTCTGGCCAAGCTTGGGCTTTCTTGCCGGCCTTCTGGGCACAGGCACGCCCCCTACCTGCCCCTTTGTAGTGACCTCCATTTAGACCTAGTGGTCCCCGCTTTACACGAAAACTTGTCAGACGCAGGTCACCTAGATGCTCTGCTGGAGAGACCACCCAAGCCTGAGCTGTCCCTGTAATGGAGCAGAGGACATGCCTGCTCTGTTAGAGGACAACCTTCTCCATTCTTGTCCCATGTTTGTGGTCTGCGTGTGAGTCATTTTAAATAAGCCTGTGATTTCTAGAACAACTTACATAGACTGTCCCTCTCCCCCACTCCCCATTTGCCTCGAGTGCGGCTCTGCCTGCTCGACGGTGACCTGAGTGTCCTCTCCACAAAAACCCTAGGGTGACTCTTCGCTGGGCCTTTGCAAGTCCTGCTGAACCAGGAGTGGCCATGTCGGGCCTGAGTTCTGTACGTGGGTCCAACGCAGTTCTGTCTTGTCTGCCCAGGCCAGGACGGACTCTAGGAGTCCGTGTTTTCAGGTTATTACCACAGCCTAGAAGGTGACCTTTCAGAATGCATCGTGTGTGTTCATCACATCTATGTGAAGTTTGCGGGGCACCTGGGGGGCTCAGTCAATTAAATGTCTGCCTTCGGCTCAGGTCATGGTCCCAGGGTCCTGGGGTCGAGCCCCACATTGGGCTGCCTGCTCAGCGGGGAGCCTGCGTCTCCTGACTGCTGCTCCCCCTGCTTGTGCGCTTGTGCACTCTTTCTGTCAAATAAATAAGATCTTTAAACAAAAAAAAAAAAGGAAAGTCTCCGCAGAGGAAGTGTGTGATTCAGATGTTGTTTTGCTGGTGTCAAGGTGAGGTCGTTGTGCGGTCCGTGCCATGGGAGCCACACGGAGTGACCAGGGCTCTGGGGTGGGCATGTGCCGCTCTCATGGCTGGTTCTCCTGCCCACCTGAGAGAAGAGAGTTGGGTCAGAGCCGGCCCAGAAGAGCCATCCTGGCCGTCCTGGAGAACCCCCAGGAGCGACAGCGGTTCCTGGCTTCCACACGGGCCCCTCGAGCCCGCGGCCCCCTTGAGTGCTGGGACACTGGGCTGGGCCGGGAGAGAGGCGGTTCCCCCTGGAACGGGCTGGTGCTTGTTGCTCCTCATGCAGGCCCAGCCCAGACCCCACGCCGGGAGCTGGTGACGCACCGCGGGCACCTGCCTTCTGACGTGCATCCCTCCCTTTGCAGGACCTGAGCAGCCCCAGCCAGTACGACACTGGCGTTGCGCTGACCGGCCTATCCTGTTTTGTTACCCCAGATCTTGCCAGAGACTTGGCCAATGACATCATGACACTGGTGAGTCTGTAAGTGCGCCCAAGCCTCTTGGCTTTTGCTCTGTGACATGATTTGGTCCATCCAGGGGCCTGAAAAACTGAGATTGAACATCCCACCAAGAACATTCGGGCGTGCAGAAACGGGCCGGGCTCCCCAGATGAGATGGGAAACCGAGTTGATGTGCACCCTCTCGCCCCAGCAGCCCCATCGTGGGACCCAGCCTCGGGCCATGGTCACCCTCACATTCTTTCTTTACTCTGAACTTTCAAAGAGCCCCGCTTGGGGCCAGAGGTGGGTGGCACCGGGGACGAGCGCCCCTGCCACCCAGCGCGTTCCCCACTGGCTCCCAGCTCACTGGTTCCCGGTAGGCAGTGCGCTCGCCAAGCGTGGTCCTTCCTGCTCCAGCCCTGATGCCGCCTGTCTTTCTGTGGCTGCAGAGTGACTTCTTGTGCTTCAGTCCATTTGAAGGGCAAAAGCCCAGCCGCCGCTGACCTCCAAGGTGTCCAGGGCACTTTTCTAGAATGCAGGTGTCCTTCCAAGTCCTGGTTGTCCAAGGCATCCGTCACTCACCCAAATCTCCAACTGGGAGGCCGGCTCCCATCGGTTTTATCTGGGCAGAGCAGATAAGTGGCTGCTTTCCTCTCCGGAGAGTTCTGTCCGTAAGGTCGGCCTGCTTGTCCTGCCCATGGATAGGTCCAGGCTGTGGTTTCAGACCGCACGTGCTCACAGCTTCTAGATCAGAGGCCGGTTCGCCACAGCCCTGCCTCACGCAGCTGACTACCCGCTGTAAGTTGCTTTGCGCACACCTGGCCCCACTCTTTGGTTCACATGGTGTCCCTGGCGGCTTTCAAGCTGCCCCCACAGGACCCCGGATATTGCCCTTGTGGCCCAGGAAGTTGCCAGTGTGGTGCTGGTGACAGCAGCTGCGAGCGTGGGAGGATGCTCGTGAGTCAGGCTGAGCGCGTTCTCGGGGTGTGGCTCCCCAGGGCGCACATGGGTGGTAAGTGTGCCCACCTGAGGGCCAGCGGCTTTCCTGGCCAGAGCAGAGTTCCAGAGGGACGAGAGCTGCAGGATCTGGCATGAGAGAGGGTTCCAAAAGTACGAGAGCCTAGAGAGCTGGACACCCCTCTCTGCTCTGGGCACGGGCCTTGGCTGCTGAGGTAGTCGGAGGCTGGTGTTCACTGGCGAGGGCTCGGCTTCCAGCTCAAGTCCCCTCCCTCTCTTTGTCCTTCATTGGGCTCCAGTGAGTCTGAGAAGGCTCTCGGCCTCGGAGGGCAGGCCTAGTGTCACGGACATGGGAAGCTGGTTTCAGTTCCACTCAAGAACCCTGTCCTGTGCTTGGGACGGTGGCGCAGGTTCGAAGGCCAAAAACCAGACGGGCTGGAGAGAGGGTTTCCCTCCGGATGGCGGAGGGGAGAAATGGGAAGGCGGAGGAGGGTGAGTAGGGCGGGTGCAGGGAGGTGAGCCAGGCAGGCTCTGGGAACGGGGGCAGCGTGGAGGGGAGGCCGACCGGCCCTCTGCCCCCGCAGATGTCGCACACCAAGCCGTACATCCGGAAGAAGGCTGTGCTGATCATGTACAAGGTGTTCCTGAAGTACCCCGAGTCGCTGCGCCCCGCTTTCCCCCGCCTGAAGGAGAAGCTGGAGGACCCTGACCCCGGTTTGTTGATTGGCTTGTTGATTTACGTTGGGGTAGGGGTGGAGGGTGTTGCAGGGAGAGAGTTGAGGGGACTAGGTCGTGGGGCTTCCGTCCTGGTCCCGCCGCAAACCTCACTCCTTCCTTTTTGGCACCGTGAGATGCCAGGTTGGCCTTCTGCCTTCCCCGCTCCGGCCCCGGAATCCGCCATGTCTCCAAAGGAGCTGGTCCCGTTTGCCGGTGTGGGACGCGGCGGCGGGCTCCGGGCGTCCGCGCCGGGGGAGTGCCCGGCCGGCTGGTGCACGCTAGCGGTCGCGACTGTCCTGACGCCCTGACTCCGGTCCGGCGCCGCAGGGTTCCTGCCAGCCTCCCATGCTCTGTCCTTCCCTCATCGAGGACTCGGGGCTGAGCACACATCACACAGCTTCTCTAAACGTGAGGCAGGGTTCAGCTTGTCTCGGCGGAACCCGCCTCCTATTAGGGAAAGGGGCAGGGGGTAGAAAGTTCTGGTAGGGGAAGCAGGAGCCGAGGCGGCAGGTGTGGTGGGTGTCCTGCCCTGGAGTTTCCTTCAGGGGCCAGCCCCATTCTCTCCGGTGACGCTCGGCTCTAGGAACCTTGGTCCCCTGGGTCGGTGCTTAAACCATGTCCCCAGGTGATGACAGTGGCAGGCACAGGGCAGGGGTCCTTGTGCTTGGGGTGGTCGGCCTGCTAAGGAGGACAGTCCTCCTGGGTAAGGGCACACCCTCACACTGGTGGCACTTGGACTGACGAGGGGCTCCACCTCAAAGGGGTGCAGTCAGCGGCTGTCAACGTCATCTGTGAGCTGGCCAGGCGCAACCCCAAGAACTACCTTTCCCTCGCCCCACTCTTCTTCAAGCTGATGACCTCCTCCACCAACAACTGGGTCCTCATTAAAATTATCAAACTGGCAAGTATCCCTCCCGAACGCCCCTTTTCTGACTTCTGATGGAGTGAAAAGGCCCGGCGTGTCCTGGGAGCGCGTGGGCATGTGGATGGGGGTCGGAGTCTGTGCAGTCCGTTCCTGCCCCGAGTGACCTACCGGCCTCTCTCTTCCCTAGTTTGGTGCTCTGACCCCCTTGGAGCCAAGGTTGGGCAAGAAGCTGATCGAGCCTCTCACCAACCTGATCCACAGGTGAGCACAGGCCCCTGGATGGCCCCGCTGTCTGGCCCACGCTGGGCCCGGCCCTGGAGAGAGTCTCGGGGTGGAAAAGCAAACACATGCCCTGTGATTTTGCCCGCAAGAGGGAACCGTGCCGCTGGGGCACTGGCTGGCCCTCCTGGGCCCCTGAGGGCTGGGGCGTCCTTTTACTGCGAATTTGTTTCGGAAACAGCAACAGTAAAAGCAAAGGAAAGGGGAGCCTGTGGTTATTCTCTAGCCCACGAGGAGACCTCGGCTGTCTGCCGGAAGAGCTGTGGACAGCTGTGTCCCCGGCTGGTTCTGGAATGTTGCAGGAGCCCCCGCACCACTCAGGGCCTGTGCTTGAGTCATGGGGCTAAGTGGCAGGTGGCCTATGAGACCCTGCTCCGCAGGTCCCCTGGAGAGGTGGCCACGGGGCCTGGTCAGCACTGGAGCCGTGTGCTCTGCATGCCACCCTGGCCTCCACCGCCAGGCTCAGGAGCAGATCAGACAGGAAGAGAGTTGGGCAGAGCGGGTGCTTTTTTCAGACGCCCGCCATCCCTGAGTGTGTGGTGTGGCGCCACGGTTTCCAGAGGGGTGAGCAGGAGGCCATCAGTCTGGTGATCGCAGGTGCAGGCAGGCTGATGGTCCTTGCTCTGGACACGTGGCAGCCACACTCTCGGCTTTTGGGGACTTGGGATCCCGAGTGTCACGCGTGAGAAGGTCAGAAAAGATTAGACATACCCGGTGCCCGCCCATGGTGGTGGCCCTGGCCGTGCCTGCTATATCCCCTAGACACCCCTGGTGGCACCGCAGCCGTGGCCTTCTGTGCTGCGCTCGCCTGTATGCAGGCACACCTCACTGTCCCCTGTGTCACCCCACGGTGGAGCCGGGTGGTGAGGCCCCGGGCTGGGAGAGGCGTTGAGGGGGATTGGCGCTCTTTCACGGGCATCGCGCAATGGAAAGGTTCCGGGAATGTGGTCCGTGGCTGGAAGCGTCAGAGGCCCCCCCGGCAGTTAGAGAGGGAGGCCTGCGTCCCCCAGGGAATGCCACCCACCTGGGTGACAGCAGTGCGTGGGGCAGCCAGCTCCTGCCCTAGCCCTGCCTCGCTGGGACTCGGGCCAGGGAGCAGATGTGCACTTTCCCTGCGTCTCTCGGGCAGCCTGGTCCTCACCCCCTGCTCTTCTCCCTCATCCAGCACGTCTGCCATGTCCCTTCTCTACGAGTGTGTGAACACGGTCATCGCAGGTGAGTGGCCGCCGCGGCACAGGGAAAGCCCGCCCCACTCCCACCCTGGGTGCCGACGTGGGGCCCTGCCGTGCAGGGATTATCCCAGGCTCCTTCGCCCCATGTCGCTGCCAGCCCCCTCTGGAGCCTCTTAGGAGGTGGGGACAGCTTGTGGCACACCTGCCAGCAACGCTTTTTTTTTCCCTTAGGGAAAGGTGGTTTTTTTTTTTCCGGATTTTTGTTTATTTGACAGATTAGAAGTAGGCGGAGAGGGGGGAAGCAGGCTCCCCGCTGAGCAGAGAGCCCGATGCAGGGCTTGATCCTAGGATACCGAGATCGTGACCTGAGCCCAAGGCAGAGGCTCAACCCACTGAGCTGCCCAGGCGCCCCTCCCCTGAGGAGTTTAGAGCAAGTCTCAGGCACCGTGCTGTCCCATGTGCACCGCTAAGCATAGGGGCCTGCTACAGAAAGGGTTCGTGACGTGGGACCAGAAAGCACTCCTGGTCTAATCTCCTTTGAGTCCTGCTTGTCTAACTGTCTCCAGCCAGGGCCACACAGAGCGTTGGCTGATGTGTTTCCGCACGTTCAACAAGCTGAGCCCCCTCCCCACGTTATTTGTTGGAGTTAGAGTCGTGGCCCACGGGTTATCTCCTCACTGCCTGCCCGCCCGAGGCTGCTGGGAAGCCAGCCTTGCAGTCCTTCCTCAAAGCCCTGTGGGCAGCCTGAAATCCAGCCGTTCACAGGAAGCTGGCCCAGGGTCTACACTCTGTGATTGGAGCCGTGTGGGCCCTGAGGCCCCATGACACTGGTGGAGAGGGAGGGTGCTATTCGGGGCCAGCTGGTGCCCAGAGGCAGCAAATGCAGGACTGGAGAGCCGAGTCTGTGTGTCTGCAGTGGTCGGTGGGGGAAACGGGGTATGGCAGGGTCAGAGCTGTCCTTGGTGATGGGCACGGGGCTTGGGGGCATAGGGTGATGGAGAAGGCCTGGCATGTGGCAGGGTTGGTGGGTCTCAGGTGGTTCTGAGAGCCATGCATGTAGGGTTGGCCCGGGCTCTGTGCACCTGCCCTGGATGGGGGTGCCCGCCGTGGGGCTGTGGTCTGTGCTCCTGGCCATAGAGACCCAGCAGCAGATGCCGTCTCGTGAGCCAGCCTCTCCAGGAGAGCAGCTGGGCCCACCACTCCTGGCGTGCTAGAGTTGGTGTGTGGTGTCCCCGTGCCTGCAGTGGACGCGTGTGAACGGGCCTCTGCACGTGGGTGGGGCCTGGCGAGTCCTGAAGTGAGGGTTTCTGTTTCAGTGCTCATCTCGCTGTCCTCTGGCATGCCTAACCACAGTGCCAGCATCCAGGTATGTCCCTGGGTGCAGATGGAGCGGTGCACGGCCGTCGGGCACAGCCTGGGGAGGGGGCGGGAGGTGGGGATGTGCCAGCTGGCCAGCCGGGCAGCTACAGTCGTCACTCACTGGGCCACGGCCAGCCTGTATCTGTGCGGTTGACAGCTGGGGGTGGGGGGGACACAATCGTTAGTGTCCCCGGAAGGCGCTGGGGTGTTGGCGTGTGCATCGGTGGGCACTCCCCAGACGTGCTCCTGTGGGTGCCTGCAGGCAGGGACCTGCCCCGAGTGGGGCCCAGTGTCCTCCCTCCCTCCCTGTCCCAGGGCCTCTGGGCTGGACCAGGCTGTGTGGTGGGCTGGGGTCACTGACTTCACTGTTGTCTGGGGAGGCGTGACCAGTGTTGCCTTCCCCTTTGCAGCTTTGCGTTCAGAAATTGAGGATACTGATAGAAGACTCCGATCAGAACCGTGAGTTCCTCCTCACCTGGCTCACCCGTAGGTCTGCGCCCAAAACCTTTGCGGCGCCGGGGCTCTCGGCCTCACGAGAAACCAGATGTTCCTGCTCCTCCGCTGTGCAGCCCGAGCGTGCAGCCTTGTCTGGAGCACCAAAGGGCTCCCGTGCCTGCCCCGTACAGGGCCAGCAGGGGCTCAGCTCTATGGGGCCGGGGCTTCATGTCGGATGTGGCCCGTGGCCTGCAGGCCACCATCCCAGTTCTAGAGGCTTGTGTGTGTGGGTCGCATGTGTGAGGTCCCTGGGGCTTCTCTCTCTGCACCCAGCGTGCTGCTTAGGACCCCAGGGGGCCCACGCGCAGCTGGTGCTGACCGCATCTAGGTGGTCGGGCTCGGGCTGCAGACCCGGCCTCACTCTTTCTGTGTGGGCCCTGGAGCCCATGAGGGCACGTCCAGGTTAACTGCATCTCGCCATCTCTGCAGTGAAGTACCTGGGGTTGCTGGCCATGTCTAAGATCCTGAGAACTCACCCCAAGTCCGTGCAGGCCCACAAGGACCTGGTCCTGCAGTGTTTGGACGACAAGGATGAGTCCATCCGCCTGCGGGCCCTGGACCTCCTTTACGGAATGGTGTGTGCCCTGCCCTGCCCCGCCCCACGTGCCCCGGCCCCGCCCCCGCCCCCCCACACCTGCCCAGGCACCCCCCTCACCAGACCCCACCCCCCCCAGGTGTCTAAAAAGAACCTGGTGGAGATCGTCAAGAAGCTGATGAGCCACGTGGACAAGGCCGAGGGCACGACGTACCGGGACGAGCTGCTGACCAAGATCATCGACATCTGCAGCCAGTGCAACTACCAGCACATCACCAACTTCCAGTGGTCCGTGCCCCACAGCCTGGGGGGCGGGGGCGCCGGCGCGAGGGAAGCGCCTCAAGGGCTCCCTCCTGCAGGTACATCAGCGTCCTGGTGGAGCTGACCCGGCTGGAGGGCACCCGCCACGGCCACCTCATTGCGGCGCAGATGCTGGACGTGGCCATCCGCGTGAAGGCCATCCGCAAGTTCGCGGTGTCGCAGATGGCCGCGCTGCTTGACCGCGCGCACCTGGTGGCCAGCAGCACCCAGCGCAACGGCATCTGCGAGGTGCTCTACGCGGCCGCCTGGATCTGCGGGGAGTTCTCCGAGTGAGTGCGGCCCGGAGAGGGTGGTGGGCTGGCACACCCGTGTCCCTGTGTCCCTGGGCCCCCGGTGGCTGCCCCAGTCTCCTTCCCGGGGTTTTTCTCTGCCACAAGAGTTTCTTTACGCGCACGTTTCCCACCCTGAGAACAAGTGAGAAGCCAGGCTGCATGCGGCCAGACACTCTGCCGCCTGATGGTGCGGTCACTATGCTTTTTGCTCCTCTTCTGCCCGTTTTTCTCTGCAGCCCGCCTGTGACTGTCTGTTCAGCACTGCGCTTGCTTAGAGTCCTCTCTCTCCTCCCCCGGGTGGGGGAGCGCGCACGTGTGAGCCTTGTCACAGGGTGGCCCTGGGCCTGGGAGCCCCCACCGGACTGTTGTGCTCATCGGGCCCTCCCTGTCCACAGGCACCTGCAGGAGCCCCAGCAGACCCTCGAGGCCATGCTGCGGCCCAAGGTCACCACCCTGCCCGGCCACATCCAGGCCGTGTACGTGCAGAATGTGGTGAAGCTGTACGCGGCCATCCTGCAGCAGAGGGAGCAGGCTGCGGAGCCGGAGGCAGCCCAGGACGTCACCCAGCTCATGGTGGAGCGGCTGCCACAGTTCGTGCAGAGCGCGGACCTGGAGGTCCAGGAGCGGGTCAGTGTCTCTCGGGGGCTCCCACGTCTGCAAGAGCCTGTGCCCCAGGCAGTGGCCAGCTTCACCTTTCCTCGAGGACAACTTGGAGAACTCTGGTTTTCCAGGGCTCCACCCTAGTGGGGCATGTGGGCAAGTCTGGGTCCCCGTGGTCGGGGAGGCGCTGGGTGCTGGTCTGCAGACTGCACAGGGGTGTTGACGATCACTCCGTGGGCCCCATTGCTCCACAGTTGAGGCCGGCTGTACGCCATCAGCTCAGCTGGTAGTCGTGGTCCCCATTGTACATCACGTTGGAAGCCACACTTGGGCAGAGTCCTGAGTCGGTGCCCACAGAGGACGACAGCACAGAGGTGCCTGTGTGCGTCCTGGAAGCACGCGCTGCAGGCCATTGGGGGCATCCTGGCCTGTCCGAGCGGTTCTCTCGGGTGACAGTGTCCTCTTTGCTCGTGGCTCCACGTCTTATCCGTGGGCTGGTTTCTTTTTTGCTGGATGCTTCTGCCGGGGAGCCCCTGGCTTCTGGGAGCCTTTGGATGTTCTCAGTACGGTTTGGACAGAGCACTTCTGCTCGCCTTCTTTGCGCTGGGCATCCACGTGGTGTGAACAGTGAGCTGCGCAGCCTGGTGGCCTTCAGGGCCAGGCCTCTGTGACTGCCTTGTGACTTCTCTGTGGTCCCCAGGCTTCCTGCATCTTGCAGCTGGTCAAGCACATCCAGAAGCTACAGGCCAAGGACGTGCCAGTGGCAGAAGAAGTGAGCGCCCTCTTTGCAGGGGAGCTGAATCCCGTGGCCCCCAAGGCACAGAAGAAAGTTCCAGTTCCTGAAGGGTGAGCTGCGCAGCCAGTCAGAGGATATGGGCCAGGATGGCAGAAAGGACAGTGAGAGCAGAAGTGCAATGGGGCGTTCCCTGGTGTGTCTGTCCCGAGTGGCTGTGGCCTCGTGTAGCCGCTGAGCCTTCATATCCTTGTCTCCGAGAGGACGGGAGTGCTCCTGCTTCATGTGTTACTCATGAGCGTCCAGCGCTGGGCGCACAGGCCAGAGCTGCCCTGTGACCTCACCGTGTCTTACAGCCTAGACCTGGATGCTTGGATCAATGAGCCGCCCTCGGACAGCGAGTCTGAGGACGAGAAGCCTAAGGCCATCTTCCACGATGAGGAGCAGCGCCATGCCAAGCAGCGGCAGCCGGAGGCCGATGAGGAGGAGCTGGCCCGGGTGAGCCCCGGTGGTACAGAGGCAGGGCTCCTTCCCACCGGGGCCTCCGGGGCAGATGGCCTCGCCCAGAGCCCACGGGTGCTGTGTGTGGTCCTAGCAGATCAGGGTTCGGGGCTGTGCTTCTCCAGGGAGCACCGAGCTACACTTTGGAGTCTGGGTTGGGTTTTGTCGAAACACAAAGTGGCTTCTCTGGGCTGCGGGACTTCCAGTGCGCACCGTCAGCCTGCAGCAGAGCACACACCGTGTCCTCCCCTGCTCCCCAGCCCGCGGTGTCTGGCTCCCGTTTCCGAAATGAGCCGTGCCCCCCGGGAGCCCCTCTGCTCACCCAGCCTCTCTGAGCTTCCATCCTTGAAACAGAGATGGTCACCCCCGCGTCCTGAGGTCATTCCTGACTTCAGTCAGTTCTGCGTCCACCATGGTCTTCCTCTTGGCTGAGGGCGGACGGTGGAGTTCTGTGGTCTAGCAGGGAGGGTGTGTGTCGCACGTGCATTCGCGGACACGCACTTGAATCCTGTCCCTGCAGCGTCGAGAAGCCCGGAAGCAGGAACAGGCCAACAACCCGTTCTACATCAAGAGTTCCCCATCCCCCCAGAAGGTAAGGCTGGTTCCAGGTTGTCTTCGGGAGACTGTTCTCCCTGCAGCCCCCAGGGCTCTGTGCGCCCTGGGGAGGACATCCGGTTCCAGCTGTGGGGCGGTGCGTCACTGTACTGGTCGCCCCACGTGGCCCAACTGCAGGGCAGGTCCTGCCGACGACATCAAGTGAAGGCAGCATGCCGTACCAGAGCTTTACCCACGTCCTCCGCCCTCTGGGCTTCCCCGGGCCGGCAGGGCTACACACACGCACTCTCGGTTCCCTTCTCTTGGGATTGCCGGGTCACCCAGTGACTCTGCTCAGCCTCCTCAGGGCCTGCAGATGGCTCCCACCTGCCACACACGCCCTCGCTGGCTCGCTTCGCATCTGGCTCTCTGATTCTGGCTACCCTGGGGGCCACCAAGTGCTCATTGGGTTCAGGTCTGCATTGCTCTTCTCAGTTGAAGCGGGTGATGCAGACAGAAAACGCGGGCGGAAGTTTTTCCCCTCACTGGTGCTTATTCACAGTGACAGACCAGTCCCCCAGTCAGTAGAGAGCCACACCATCCCCCCGGACACCCCGTTGCATGTGCAGGGCCCCCAGCGGGATCCCGCACACCCTAGGCCATCCACGCGTTCTGTGCTGGGCCGTGGCTGCTGCACACGAGTCCCTTTCTGTCATCTGTTCTGCCCGGTAACACCTCGGTGCTTCTCTAGCGGTACCAGGACCTGCCAGGGGTGGAGCACATACCGGTGGTGCAGATAGACCTGTCGGTGCCCCTGAAGGTGCCAGGCAAGTATCAGCACGGGCCCTGGCACCTGGGAGCCCCTGTCAGCGAGGGGGTGGCAGTTGGGTCCAGTTCCCAGGTGGCATCAGGCCTGGCCATGCCTCCTGCCACCATACTTTCGGCCAGACCCGTGCTGCCACCTCAGCTGTGGTAGATCCCAACTTGGAGAGTAAACGGGGGCCAGAGGTAAAGGGCCCATGGTGCCCCCTCATTCCTTCCCCAGGCCCCACCCCCCCACCTACCCCCACTGCTCTGGCCTGCCCGTCAGCATTCAGAAAGCCTCTGCTTGCCTCCCCCTAACACAGACCACGGTGGGCTCTCCCCACTGAGGCCCTGGGGGGCCCCCTCGCCCACACTTGGCGCTTGGGGCCAGAGGCGGTGCGGGCGATGGCGGGGCGGTGGCTGAGTACTGGGTTTTGTGTGCGCCCGCAGGGATGCCCGCGTCGGACCAGTACGTGAAGTTGGAGGAGGAGCGGAGGCACCACCAGAGGCTGGAGAAGGATAGGAAGAAGAAGAAGAAGAAGGACAAGGAGAAAAAGGGCAAGCCACGGCGCCACGGCTCGCTGCACACGGAGAGTGACGAGGACATTGCCCCAGCACAGCAGGTGGACATCGTCACTGAGGAGATGCCTGAGGTCAGCCCCGTGGGGCGTCCCCATCCTCGAGCCTATGGCAGGCAGAAAGCAGGCTCCCTCGTCACTGGCTTTCTCTGTCCCGCAGACCCCGGAGAGGGCTCTTGAGTTGTGAGCGGGGGCCCACATCCCAACCTCACTTCCTGCCCCAGATGAAGTCTCCTCTTGAGTGTGGGCCTGGTTGCCCCCCTCTTTTTTTCTTAAGATTTTATTCTTTGAGAGAGAGACGGAGCATAAGAGGGGACGGGGTCAGAGGAAGCAGCAGACTCCTTGCCCAGCAGGGAGCCTAATGTGGGACTCGATCCTGGGACTCCAGGATCATGACCTGAGCCGAAGGCAGTCGCTTAACCAGCTGAGCCACCCAGGTGCCCAGGTTGTCCCTTTCTGAGAAGGGGTTGAAGGGTTCCACAGACCTGTTGGGTGTGGACACATGTTCCTCTCTTCCTCAGAACGCTCTACCCAGTGACGAGGACGACAAAGACCCCAATGACCCCTATAGGGCCCTGGATATCGACCTGGACAGGTAAGCGGGGCGGGGCCAGGACTGCCCCTGGGCTGTCTGTATTCTCTGTGTCCCTGTCCCCTCACTCCGTGACCCGCCTGCCCAGGCCCCTAGCCGACAGCGAGAAGCTGCCTGTCCAGAAACACAGGAGCGCAGACACCTCTAAGTCTCCTGAGAAAGAGGACATCCCCGTCGCGGAAAAGAAGATCAAGAAGCCCAAGAAGAAAGAGAAGAAGCACAAGGAGAAGGAACGAGAGAAGAAGAAAGGGAAGGAGGAGAAGGTGGTACGTGGGCCCCGCAGAGCCCCCCATGCTGACCTTCCCGCCAGTCTCCGTCCGCCCGTGTGGTCACACCAGGGAAGGGCTGGGCGTCGTAAAGCAGCACGGACCTGTGGGTCGGGCCGCTTTCTCTCGGGCTGGCGTTGGGACATCTGAGGCTGCTTGTTCCGATGGACGGTGAGCTAGGACTGCCCTCGGCCTCCGGCCCTGACGTTGCGGTCAGCTCCCTGCACACGTGGGTCCCAGAGCTGAAGCCGCCCTGTCTGGTTGGGGGTGGGAACCCCCCTGTGCCATCTGTAGCCTGTCCTGCTGTTTAAGCCCAGGGCCTGTCTTCTGTGGTTTCAGGGCGAGGACTTAGACTTCTGGCTGTCCACCCCGCCGTTGCCTGCTGTGCCCCCAGCCCCAGTAAGAGCCTGGGGTGGGGGGTCTGTGTCGCCCCGCACGGTCCTCCACGGGTTGGCGGGGGGCACCTGCATTCGCCAGCCTCAGTCAGTTTGCCTCTCCGAGGCGTTCGGGGATGTGGGGTGTTGGAGCGCCCTTACACAGACCAGCCAGGTCCCACGCCTGTGGTCTGGCCCGGTCAGTGGCTGTAGGAATGGCCTTCAGCACGGCCTGGCTCAGACCGCTCACGGTGCCCGCAGCCTGCTTCAGACCTCTGCCAGCCGCTCGCCTTGTCCGGTGCCACGTGCCTTGGTGCTGACCACGGGCTGGGCCGGGATGGCGTGGCTGCCCGCTTGAGCCCCCCTACCCGGCTCCCTGCAGGAAGAGCCCGGAGCGAAAGCCGTCATCGCTGCCCCTAAGGAAGAGGGTGAGGAAGCCAGGAGAGAGGAGCAGGGTGACGAGGACGACGACGACGAGCGGGACCCCGAGAAGGTGAGGGTGGTGCCCGTCCTGGCTGTCAGGGAGCTGGCTGCGTGGCTGCGCCGAGGACTGGGGGGACAGGTTGCTGTCTGGATCCCGTGGGCGGGTGGGGGCCACTGGGGCCCGGGGGGTTCCAGTTGTACTTTGGGCTTCTGTTTTCACAACAGTTTTGCTGTCCCCCGTATGTGGTAAAGGTCATTTCTTCGAAGGTGTGTGATTCAGTGGCATTAAGTACGTCCACAAGGTTGTGCCATTCTCCCTGCTTCCAGAACATTCTGTCACCCCAAAGACAACCCTGCCCCCCATAAGCCATCATCCCTCATCCTCCCCAGCCCCACGAGCCCCATTCCTGTCCGTGGAGGGGCCTGGTCTGGATGTGTCACAAGTGGACTCACACCCCGTGTGGCCTGTTTCTGGTTCCCTCTCTGAGTGTCGTGGGCCCGGGGTCTGTCCCTGGGGCAGTGCATTTGGGCGCCTGGCTCATGTCCACGGCCGAGGGACGCTTCTGCGTGTGGGGGACGTGATTTGTGTATTCACTCTCCCACTGAGGTTTCTACCTTTCCACTGTCACGGATAGGCTCCTGTGAACGTGGGTGGGTGGGTTTCTTCGTGGACGTGTGTTCTCGTCGGCTCGGGTGCAGTGGGGAGCTGGCGTCTGGGTTTTTACTGGTCTCCCTGTGGGTTGTGCCTGTTGCCAGCGACTGTCCCGTGAGTGGTGGGCTTCCAGGTCCTCACCTCCATCCCATGGGCCTGGGGCTTGCTCTGCGTCAGCTCTGCTGCAAGTGCTCCTGAGCTTGGCTCCCTGGTGCCGCGTCTCAAGCCACGTGCCACACGGGGGAGTGTCGCCGGTGTGTCTGCAGCCTCCTGAGCCACCGCAGCCTGGGCCGTTCCTTGCTGTGGGCGCCAGTGGCCAGGGAAGTCTGGGAGTTAAGCCTGATCTTGTTTTGTTCCAGAAACCTTCCAAGCATAAGAAGAAGCACAAGAAGGAGAAGGAGGAGAGATCTAAAGACAAGAAGAAATCCAAGAAGAAAAAGCCTCCTAGCGACGAGATGGCAGAGCCTTTGGAGAACGGTGGTCTCGATGAGGACCCTCTCCCGGTGAGGGGTACTTCGCTCGCCTCCCGTGGGCCCGGGGCGCCCCACAGCCCGCGTAGGCCTCGATGTAGGCGCAGAGCCAGGCCGAGGCTAGGAGCCACGGGCAATGGGGCCTTGGTGGGCGCGGGTGGGTGAGCCCCAGGGGCTCTGGCCGTCAGGGAGGCAGTGCTGTCATGTGGCAGGGGTCCCTGAGGTGCGGGCACATGTTGTCCAGGGTCCAGGGGGTCTCCTTGCCCCCCCCCCTCGTTCTTGCGGTCCCAGCGTTTCCCACCTGGAGCCCTTGGCGCAGGTCACGAGGCCCCGTTCTGCGGGCGGCTGCCACCTTCAAGTTCCGTCTGGCCAGAGCTGTTTTCTTCTGTTTCCAGCCCATGTCCAGCTACTGCCTCCTGGCTGAAAATTCCTACATCAAAATGGTGAGCGGTGTGGGTACCTCAGAGCGCCGGGGCTGGGGCAGACTGCGGTCCTTGCACTGGGTGTGTGGAGGCGGCAGTGGGGTCCCGGGGACAGTGGGGGCTGTGGGTGTCTGCGTCCCAGAGCTCCTGCTCCTGAGCCTCCTGCACTGGAGCCTTTCTGGTGGGGACAGGCGCATGAGGTCCTTCCGGGGCGTGGGCCCGGGGGCCGACGTGATGGGCACCAGCCGGCAGAGAAGGGATGAGAGCTGCTTGAGCCGCAGGCAGTGCTGGCGTCCTGCTTGTTTGGGGGTTTGGGAGGTTTGCTTCTCGGAGGTGATCTGCGTCTGCCCCGCAAGTGTGCCTGGCACTCCCCAGGCCCCTCGTGCAGGCCCAGTAAGAGGTCTGGGGCGCACAGGCTGACCCCAACCTTGCCCCGCAGACTTACGACATCCAGGGCAGCCTGCAGAAGGACAGCCAGGTCACTGTGTCCGTCGTTCTGGAGAATCAGAGCAACAGCTTCCTGAAGAACATGGAGCTCAGTGTGCTGGACTCACTCAACACCAAGCTGGCTCGGCCAGAGGGCTCCTCCGTCCACGACGGGGTCCCCGTGCCTTTCCAGTTGCCCCCAGGTGTGCGGGCTGCCGGCAGGACACCGGGGCTGGGGGGAGGCCGGGGCTTTTGCTGCTGCAGCTCCTCCGCTCAGTCCTGGGGACCTCCCACCCTTGTCAGCTGGTGTCCCTCAGGGGCTGAGCCCGGTTTTCTGACCAGGGTGGGCAGCGCTAAGAACTGGCCCTGGGTGGGGTCGTGTCCCTGCCACCTGCCAGGGTGCGGGACGGCAGCCGGACGCCGCCCCACGCTGCTCTCCGGCCCGCGCCTTCCCCCTCCCCAGGCGTCTCCAACGAGGCCCAGTTTGTGTTCACCATCCGGAGCATCGTCACGGCCCAGAAGCTCAAGGGGACCCTGTCCTTCATCGCCAAGGTAGCAGGGCTCGAGGCGGTGTTGGGAGCCCACGAGACGGTGCCCCGCACCCTGCTCATTCTGTGTGCCTGCTCCCGCAGAACGACGAGGGCTCTACCCACGAGAAGCTGGACTTCCAGCTGCATTTCAGCTGCACCTCGTACTTGGTCACCACGCCCTGCTACAGGTGCGCCCCTCCCCAGAAAGGAAGGGACCACCGGAGGGGACTGGGTAGGCAGCCTGTCACCAGCCTCTCTGTGTTGTGTCCTTCCCACAGTGACGCCTTTGCCAAGTTGTTGGAGTCTGGGGACCTGAGCATGAGCTCAATTAAAGTTGATGGCATTAGTATGTCCTTCCAGAATCTTCTGGCAAAAATCTGTTTTCATCACCATTTTTCCGGTAAGATGCGGGATGTGGCTTCTGATGCCGGGGTGGCGGTGCGGCTGCTCCCCACGGGCCGGCTCCGGTCTCACCCCGCCCCTGTCGCAGTGGTGGAGAGAGTGGACTCGTGCGCTTCCGTGTACAGCTGCTCCATCCAGGGTCACCACGTCTGCCTCCTGGTGAAGAAGGTGAGCCGCGGCCCACGCAGAGGCCCCTTGGGTGCCCGTGTTGCTGGGGGCCCGGAAGCCCGTGTTCAGGCACCATCCGTCTCCTCATGGGAGCTGGGAGGGCGCCTTCTCCTGCGTCTCTTGGGAGAGACTGTGCGGGGCTCCCCCACTTCTCGCTCCTTCACCTGAGCTGCCGGCCTGTTCGGGAGGAGCGTCTGGTGGTTCTCTCCTTTCGTGTCCAAGGGGTCCCGGGCAGGGCCTTCCCTCGTTCCTGACCTTGGCAGTGTGTGTCTTTTCTCACTTTTCTTAGTCATTCTGGGGAGAGGCTTATCAGTTCCATCATCTTTTTGTTTGGCTTATTTTGTTTTTTTTTTAATGACCTTTTCAGGGGTGCCTGGGTGGCTGTCATTTCAGAGTTCATCTCTTGATCTCAGCTCAGGTCTTGATCTTGGCGTCGTATGTTCGAGCCCCATGTTGGGCTCCATGCTGGGTGTGGGACTTACTTCCAAATAAAACTACCTTTTTCAGAAACTTTGCTGTTTTTTAAGCAATAAGTAAAATTTGCGGAGTTCTGTTCTTTTTCTTTCTGCCCACTTTTGGTTTATTTTGCTCTCTTGTATGTTGGTTTAGGCAGAAGCAGAGACTTTCCTTCTCTTATTAGGTTTTGATCCTGTATCTTCCCCTCGAAGCAGCTCTTCACTGACCCCCGTGCATCTTCATGTGTTCCGTTTTCATATTTCGGTACAGTTCCCAACATTTTCTGCTGTCCGTCCCCAGACCTGTGACCCACCGGTCACGTAGAAGCATGTGTGTTTGGGTGGTTTTCTACATGTGTGTTTGGGTGGATTTCTGTTTGGGGCCGCTCTGGTTGGAGGGCGCATGGCTTCTGTTCGGCGCCTTGGGAAGTGTTGAGGTTTCTGTTCCGGCTGCGGGCGTGGTCGTTTGTGGCCGGTGGCATTCCGTGGGTGCGTGGAGACGGCGAGTGCTGCGCCCACCAAGCGCACCGCCCCATCGGGTCCCCGGGCCCCTACAGGCATGTCGCCATCTCTGTGGATGCCGGAGTGAGTGGTGCAGGCTGCCCATGCCCCATGCCGTCAGGACTTGCTCCATGTGTGCCGGCCGGTGCATCGATGGACGGTCACGGCGTCCTGACCCACAGACGCCTATCTTCATCTCACGGGGTTTTACTCTGCCGTCCCGTGCTCTGCTCCATGTCAGACAGAAAGCCCCTCTTGCTGTCTCGTGGTCAGCGTCGATGTGTCTGTCTCACTGGAAGGAGCGCTCGCACGCGCCGTCCATGGCAGCCACGTGTTCTTGGGGCTGCAGGCTCAGCCCGTGCTCAGGTCTCCTGCCTTCTTCCCCGCCTGCACCTTGCGGTTCTGCTCCGCCCTCCCCCTCCTGTGACTTGGCCCAGCGTTGGCCGACCCATCGGTCTCTGCGGCCCCCAGCACGCCCTGGCCGTCCGTGGGCCGCGGGTCCTTCCCCAGGACTAGTTTTGCTGACGCCTCTCGGTGCTTTCAGATCACACTGCCACCAGGGCGCACGGCTGGCCGAGTCGGAGGAGCACCCGACGCTTGATCTCAGGGTCACGGTTTGAGCCCTGTGATGGGAGAGGTGACTTAAAGATAAAACCTTTCGAGGCGCCTGGGTGGCTCAGTGAGTTAAGCCTCTGCCTTCAGCTCAGGTCATGGTCTCAGGGTCCTGGGATCGAGCCCCGCATCGGGCTCTCTGCTCGGCAAGGAGCCTGCTTCCCCCCCTCTCTCTGCCTGCCTCCCTGCCTACTTGTGATCCCTCTCTCTGTCAAATAAATAAGTAAAACCTTTTAAAAAAATAAATAAAACCTTTCCCAAAAAAAGTTTAGAGTCACGCCACTTGCTTTTTGTAGCCAACAAGCTCCCCAGCCCTCATCCCATCCTAGTGGGAGGATGCAGTGTTCCGCTGCCCTGCAGGCTTCTCTGTGCATGCGGGGTGCCCGGCGGTGACCACTGCCCGGCTCTCTAGCTGCTGGGAGTCTGCTCGCTTTTTTATGTTTGCGTTTTCACATGTTTTGCAAAGTCTGAGAGTTTTCAGCTATTTTCTTAAATCCTTTCTCGGGGGAGGGGTGGGGCTCAGTCATTTGAGCATCTGGCTTGGTTTCGACTCAGGTCGTGGTCTCAGGGTGCTGAGATCGAGCCCCACCTCGGGCTCTGCACTCACTGGGGAGTGATCGATTCACCTTGAAGATTCTCGCGCTCGTGCACACATGCCTGCTCTCTCTCTCACTCTGAAATCGTTTTTTTTTTTTTTTTTTAACCCTTTCTCAGCACTGGGTCCTTCATGCTGTCCCTGTGGTGTCCCGGTGACAGGTATCTGGGACGTGTGTTCCCATCCCTGCTCGCACGCACCGTCTGTCTGTCCTGGCGGGGCTGTCCTGCCTCCCGTGCCGCGTGATTCTCTTCTTTGTCGTAGCCGTCATGCCATTGGGCCTGCCCGGCGCGTGTTTCGTGTTGCGACTTACGTGTTCAGATCTAGAGTTTCCATGCAGGGCAGGAGGTTCTTGAGATCTTGCCTTTTGCTGCTGAGATGTTGTTTTCCTGTTTGTCTCGATGATGCTGGGGGCTCACAGGCCTGCAGCGAATGGTCCCGTGGCTGCCTTGTCCCGGCCTGGCCACTTGCGCTCTTTTCCGCTGGGCTGAGCTGGTGTTCCGGGTCTTTGGATGCGACATAACTCTGGCCCGTGCTCGTGCTGGGCAGGTGTGAGCACAGGCTGCAGCGGGGCCTCTGGCTCCAGCACCAGCACGTGTCGGTCTGCCCACCTCTGGCCTGCTTGTCGGGGTGGCCCGGCCACAGTCCCATGGGATGTGCGCACAGGAGGGTGATGTCCCTGCGTCATCCGTGCTGGGCAACAAGGCCGGCGGCTTGTGGACAGCTTTGCTGGTTGCTTTCCCCACCGGCCTCTCGGGATCTTTGAGGTTCTGGATGCTCCTCCCAAGGCGCCCAGCAAGAGTGTGGGGTTTGCTGATGGCCCCGCACAGCACCAGATCAGGGTTCTCTGGGGCTGGTCTCAGTCCTCAGTCCACCCTGGGCTGCCCCGAGCTGGGCTCCTCACTCATCCAGGGTAGACTCTCCGTGCCCCCGGGACCCCTGCCTCATTTGGGTTTCGGAACACTGAGCAAGGCGCTGTGAAAAAGTAAAAGGACGAGCATACCGTCGTCGTTTTCATGTCGTGTTTCAAAATCCTGTGGTGGTTTTCCCGTTTCCAGGGGGAGAAGTCCGTGTCGGTCGACGGGAAGTGCAGCGACGCCACGTTGCTGAGCAACTTGCTGGAGGAGATGAAGGCCACGCTGGCCCAGTGCTGAGCCGGCCGCGGCCTCGCCGGGACGGGGTGCCCCCTGTTGGCCGGGCGAGGTGGCGTGTCGCGGTGATGTATCCTGTTGGCGTTTTTACTTTGACTCTTTGCACTCTTTGGCGAGAAGCGCTGAGGCCGCCCCCCTGGGCCTGCGGTGGTGAGGCCGCGCAGGCTGCGGGTGCCGTGGACGGCGCGGAGTGGTGTGTCCTGCTCCCAGGAGGCCATCCGGGTCCCACGAGTCCCCCAGGTGCCCTGCCCGTGGGCACCTGCTCACCACAGACACTCCTCTTCGCCCTCCCAGCCCTGGGTCAGGACACCTGGTGGCCAGAGGGTCGTGCAGGCTGCTGTCTGTCATGTTCTTTGTGTCCCACCGCGTGTTCGTGTATTGGACCGGGGGGCTGCCACCCGTGGTGGAGGTCCGGTCGGAACCCCTGATGGCGCGGGACCCAGACCCCGCTGGTTCACGGTTTCCCCTGTAGTGCGATGTGTGTCGGTCCTCAGTGTTTGGTGGGCAGGAGGGCGGTTGGGGATTCCAGGTCCTTCCCGTCCCTGAATGCTCCACAGCGTGCCCACCGCTGCCAGGAAGGCGGACTCCTGGGGTGGCCCGGCCCCGGAACGTAGCCCACGGAGCGAGGCACGGAGACCCCATTCCACGCCTGTGAGGCTCGCTGCCTCGGGTTGGGGGGGACAGTCCTCGCTGACGTAGCTTCCTCCTGAAGACCACGGTCACTTTAGCATGTAGAGTAATCTCTTACAGAATCCTGTGCGGTGGCTCTAGAACCTCAGAATTGTATGATGTGTTATATAAGAATTGATTTGCTATCGACATTCCCAGATAAAGGAGAGAGACGTATCACGCTGCTGTAATGATTTTGTGTCAAGATGATCCAATAAACTCGTGAAACAGACGCTTATCTGTTGGACGTCCTGCCCGTGCCCGTGTCTGCGCGCGCCGGGCGGTCTCAAGGGGACCGCCTCCACCCAGGGGCTCTGGACAGTCCTCGAGCTGCCAGTGGCCCCTCCTGCCCACGCGCCCGTCCCCTCATGATGGAGGGCATGTCATCGCCCTACACCCCGCGCTTGGGCGGTGTGGCAAGGAGCTGCCTTCCTGGTGGATGCGCCCGCCCTTCGGGGCACCTCGGCAGCGAGCGGCAGGACAGCTGCTGCGAGGCAGGCCCCGCCCACTGGCCTTACACCACGCGGACAGCGTCAGTCCAAGACCAGTAAGGCGGCATCAGCAAACGGGAAGCCAGATCAGCTCGAGCTTGAATCGCTGGCGGGAGAGCACGGAGCCTGAGCACAGATGGGCCAACCCACTGGCCACCAGTGTCCCCACTTGATAACATGTCCAGAAGCACCAGCCACGAGGCGTTCTCACTGTTCTCAGTGGACAAAGTAGCGTGTCCTGTACCGTGCCAGACCCCTCGCCGGCCCCTCACCTCCCTCCCTGCGCCTCGGAAAGCAGCGAGGCCACAGACCCCAGGTTGACGCAGCGAGGGCGGTTCTGGCCGGGCCACCAGCCGGCACTCCCCACACCCATCCCCTTGGGTGGGCGCTCGCCCGTGAGCCTGCGGCTCTCCACGGCCCACCAGATGTCGCTGCCTACGTGCCCTGCGCACAGACCGCTGCCAAAAGCACCTCCAGGCACGAGGTCGCCTCCAGGCAGGACTAGGGTCCCTGGGTCCCGCTTGCCCACCACACAGATCAAGTGCTTGGGGCCCCGGGACTTTGCAGAAGGAAGACACGCAGCACGACCCTTCTGTGCTCCTGTGGCTCAGGTTTGGCCCAATGTGGCATGAGCCCCGAGAGGCGTCCGAGCGGGCCCTGGTTTTCACCAGACCCATCTCCCTCTGAGTCCTCAGAGCACCTGCCCCACAAGCTTGTTTCCGGCCCAGCCGACCCCGCTGTGTTCAGACCGACTGCACCGGAACGGGCGTGGACGTCCCTGGGCCCGCAGTCCTGCCCCAGTGCACGTGACCAGGATGGGCCTCCCCTGGGGCAGCCCCTGTTGCCCTGACAAGGACCGCTCCATGATGAGAAATGTCAGGGACATTTAATTAATCATTGCATCTAATAGCTCTGGGACCCCACCCGACAAAGCCACGCACCCCTCCCCAGGGGCCCCCGGGCTCTGACGGGAGAGGAGGGACTCGAGGCGGCAGCAGCCTGCTCCAAGGGGTCAGGCTGGGACAGTCCAGCTGAGTCCTGGCTCTGCCTCCAGGCTAGGGCCGGTCTGGTGAACCCGGTGGTCGTCAGTGCTGTGTCAGACACTCGGAAGCATTTTCTAGAGTCAGGTTGGCCAGGTGTGGGGGCTCGAGACACGTGAAGCTTGGTGATATCAGGCTGTCGGAGAGACATGGGTGCCCTCAGCCCTCCGTCCCTGTTCCGCCTCCTCGCCCCTGCCAGGGCCTTTGCTGGGGCCCTGGGGCCTGTGACGGGGCACAGACAAGACCTTCAAAACTCAGTGTTGGGGTCAGGCCCAGCACTCCCACAACAGGCCGTAAAAACAGGCGGGGGTGGGGCTTGGGCAAATTGGCTGTTGGGTTTTGGTCTCTGGCTCCCGGAACCCACCCACCCAAAGCCCCAGCCCCGGGTCCTCACAGCCTGCCTCTGAGCCACTCACAAGGCCGGAGTGGTTCTGCGCATCCGGGGGAGGAGGACAGCTGATGTTTATTCATGAAGCGATCGCTTGGGTGTGGTTGCAGAGGTGACATCTGGCTCGTCCCAGGTGCCAGGGATCCCGGCCGGCTGTGCCTGTCCTATCCAACCCCTCCTGGTCTGTCCCCACCTCCCTTTCAGAAGGCCTGGCCAGGGCTTTGGTGAGGACAGGGCGGGGATTGGGGGTTGGAGGGAGACCTACCTTGTGTTCGTGTCCTCTCTGAAAGACACCACAGAGTCCCACTTAGCCCCAGGTTTTAGGGCTGTGGCCCCCAGGTCCCTCCACTGGGGCAAATCCATCCTGGGGGGCCCTCCCCAGCCCCGACCGCTGTCTGGCCCTGCTGGCGCCAGCCGAGCCCAGAGGCGCACACGGAAGGGCTGGGGTCTGGAGCGCGGGAGCCGGGTGCCGCCTCCTGTGGCCGCTGAAGCTCATACTCACCCACGAGGGCTTAAAGCACACTCCCTGCCTCTGATCAAACTCACGTACTTGTGCCACTTGTTTCTACAACGACAGCGGGGTCAGACTCGGGTCGGCAGGGCTGAGGTGGGGCTGCCCTCCCGGAGCCCAGCCGTCCCAACTCACATGTACAGGAGGAGGCCCTGCACCGCGGTTTCCCACTGTACCGACGACCTGCGGGCGCAGGGGGCGTGGAGATGGGGAGGCCCCGGGTCCGGAGCCCCGCCCTCCCCAGGCCAGGACCTCCCCTCGCTGCCCCGCGGGGCCCTACTCGCAGTTGTAGCCAAAGCAGATGACGTGCGAGTCGGTGCAGTTGGTGCAGGAGATGGTCTCGTACTGGAAGATGCCTGCAACACAGAGGAGGCAGCCGCAGCCTCCCCGCCTCGGCCTCGCGGCTGCCATCCCCACCGGGCCCCGCGGGCGGCACCGGGCCTCACTCACCACAGTGACGCTGACAGTCAATGCGACCTGTGTGGGCACAAGAGCACCAACCTGCCTGCCCCGCCCAGAGTTCCCCCAGGGCGGCGCTCAGCCTGGGGGCGCAAACGGCTGGCGGAGGGCAGCATGCCTCCAGGGACCGGCAGGGGCAGGTGGCAGGGAGGGGTGGGCGGGGGCTACCCAGCCTCGGGGAGCCGCCCTTCTGTCCCCTTGGTGTTCCGTGCGGGATGCACCGTGCCAGCCCCGCCCCGACCCCCGGGGACTCCGTTTGCTCACTTTCGATGATGGCATTCTGGATGAGGTGCACCTGCTCCCGGAAGATGGCTCGCAGCTCATTGGGGAAGTACCCTGATGGGGTGGGCAGGGGGAGGTCAGGCTCGGGCAGCGGGCGGGGGCCCGTGTCCGTTGCGCGCGCGGCGGCTGCCCGCTCACCGGGGAAATACATCTTCCCCTGGTACAGCTGGTCCATCTTCAGGTACACGGCGTTCGCCACCTGGTCCAGCTTCTCCCGGGCTGCGGGCGGGAGGGGGCGGCAGGTGGGCGGCCCCGGCCGGGCGTGCGGCGGCGCTGGGGGTCGGGCGGGGCCGGGGTCGGGCGGGGTCGGGCGGGGCCGGGGGCTGGCGGGGCCCGGGCTGGCGGGGCCGGGGACGCACCCAGGCGGGCCCCGCCTCCCCTGCGCGCACTCACTGATCTCCGCGGGGATGGCCAGGTGCAGCTCCTTCATCGTGTCCTGGCCCCAGTCGGTGAGCAGCGAGCCCGACACGGGGATGTCGCCCACCCACCAGGACTTGAGGTTCACGTGATGGCGGTAGAAGGAGAACTTCTCCGAGAAGTTGCTGTGGCAGTGCAGGCAGCCGCGGGCCAGCGCCGCAGTCAGGCCCAGGCACAGTAGCAGGGCCATGGCCCGCCCCCGCCCGCCGCCCGCCAACCAACGGCGCCTCCCGCGCCCCGCCCCCGGCGCAGGCCCCGCCCCGCAACGGACAACTGCCGGCCCCGCCCGCGGGCCCCGCCCACGGCCGCCCCTCCCCGGGGAGGTTTCGGCCGCGCCCCCCAGGCCCGCCCCACGCATGCGCCCACGCCACGCGCAAGCTCCTTCCGGGCTGGTCGCCGCCGCTTCCCCGGCGCTGCGCAAGCTCCGCCCACGCCCCGGCTCCAGCCAATGCCGTCCCGGCCCGTTTCCGGTCGCCAGGCAACAGAGCGCGGCGGCGGGGAGCGCCCCCCTGGTTCTCGACCTCGCCCCCACTTCGGCTCCGCTTCCGGGGAAAGCCCAGGCCGGCAGCGGAAGTACAGCTGTCTGCGCGGGGTGGCGGCGCGGGGGCCGGGGCGGTGGACGCCGGACGCCGACAGCCGCGAGCGCCGCCCGGCCGGTTGGACGTGAGCCTGCAGGTGGGTCCCCTGAGGGGCGGCCGCGGGCGGCGGGGCGGCCGGATCCCGGGGGGCGGCCGCGGGCGGCGGGACGGGGGATCCTCGGGAGCGAGGGTGCGGGCGCGGCCTGACGCTTTGCTCCCCGGTGTTGCCCTCGACTCTGGGGCGGGGGCGGCGCCGCTTCCCTCCCGCTCGCCGGCTCCGACAGTCCGGGGCTCCTGCGGCCCGTCACAGGCCCAGCCCGGAGTGACAGGAAGCGCCACACCCCCGGCCAACGCCAGGGCCGCGCCCCGCGGCCTCCCCCAAGTCCCCAGTCCACTGCGTCCCGGGTGTGTGTGGCCGCCTGTTGGGTCCGTTCTCAGAAGCCACTGAGGCGTCTGCTGGCCGCGGGTGAGAACAGAGCGAGTGGACGTCCTGCCTGCCCGCCCCGCGGACACCCACCTCCCGCTGCCCCCGCCCCGCTGCCCCCACCCCGCTGCCCCCGCCCCGCGGACACCCACCTCCCGCTGCCCCCACCCCGCTGCCCCCGCCCCGCGGACACCCACCTCCCGCTGCCCC
>RCUC01163258.1:0-39510 GCA_003697995.1 Taxidea taxus jeffersonii | reverse complement strand
TAGATATGTCCAAGTCTAACTCATCGATTTCCATCTATGGACTGGTGCTTGTATATTTAGTCCCTTTGTTAATAGGACTATTAAGACATTATCTGTTAAACCTGAAATTCTTTGTAATTAAGGGCTAATTAAGGGGGATCATGCCCAAAAGAGTGCCCACCCGGCCCACAAATGCATTTTCAGAAAAAAAGCAGTTTTGGGGTGGAAAACTTACCAGCATCTGTTCAAAGAGTACTAGAACTTGCTCATCTGAAACATCTTGCAATGACTGTGCTGTGGGGTCATCCCCGTATGATGCAGAAGAATTTCTATGAGCAGAATTGGGCTTTTCCTTCTCCTTCTTAATTCTCATGCTGGTAAATCTCTCCAGCTGAGAAAGAGAAAAAATTATTAGCGATCCATTTTCATTCACACAGCAAACCACACAGGAAGTAGTCAACTCTCTAACTTCTTACACGTGCATGGTTCCTCTGGTTTGTGGGCACTTTAAGATTCTTCTGACATTAAAACAAGAAATCTCAGGGCACCGGGTGGCTCAGTGGGTTAAAGCCTCTGCCTTCGGCTCAGGTCATGATCCCAGGGTCCTGGGATTGAGCCCTGCATGGGGCTCTCTGCTCAGCAGGGAGCCCGCTTCCCTTCCTCACTCTCTCTGCCTGCCTCTCTGCCTAACTGTGATCTCTGTCAAAATAGATAAATAAAATCTTTTTTAAAAATAAATAAATAAATAAATAATAAAACAAGAAATCTCCTACCTAATTTAGTATACTCATTCTGTACTCTCATCTTCATCCAAAAATAAGAGGACTGAAGTGTTAAGATTTGAAACCTCTCTACAAAGAGAATACCTTGTTCTTGAGCTCTCTGGCTGTTTCTAAGCCCTTCAGCAATACAGAACTGAAAACACCTCACGTACAGAGTTAGCTCAGTAAAATGCCATTTGTTTCCTTCAGAGGATCCCTCCCTTCCAGAGGTAGGTATGAACACAGATTTTAGTAGGTATAAGTCATAAAGAATAAACAAGTAAATGCCTTAAAACCAGGAACCATTACTTTCTTTTTCTTCTGTACACTCCAAAGCCTCTATGTTATAGAGGCAGCAAAAGTTCAATATATGGTCTTCAAAATCCCCTCTGCAGAGAATACAGTGTATTTCAGGGGTATATATGCTGTTTCTCTGCCAACCCAAGACTCATGACCCATTCCCCAAACCTCAAGTACAGATGCTCAAACCAAAGAACCACCAATAAGCTGAAGTTTGTTAGCTCCACCTGTTTGAAAATAACAGTAAGTATTCAAGCACTGTGGGACTTCAAGCGATGGGAGTAGCATTCAGACTGCAAGTCAGTTATAAGTTTAAAGAATGTGGCTACCCTCAGAAGCCAATGAAATGTCCCAGGGGGATGCATGCAATGGGCCAAACACAGAGCAAAGAGTTTGGAAAAAAATGGGGGAGGTTCTGAGAACAGAACCAACATCACCATTTCAAGTTATAGAAAGTCAAAATTATGACAAGTGGTAAATATCACAGTGGAGGAAATGAGCTGGAACATGCACATGCTGAACAAAATTTCCTTACCTCATCTGCCATGAGCCGCTTCAGAGTCTAGGAAACAAGAAAAAGGAGGGAAAAGAAAAAGAAGATAGATCAGTGGAATTCCCCAACACCAAATGGGTTGGGGGGAGAAAAAGAATAAGTTGAAAGGATCTAAGGTACTTTCTACAACCTAAAGATTTCAGCAAACTATTCCTTACCACGTTCTCCCATGTAAGGGGCATGAAGGAGTTTCAAGGTCACTAACATATGACTCTTTGGCAGGGAAAACAAAGAGAGAACCGCAAGGACTCTAAGATGACCACTATGCATATGAAACATGCTCAACTTCATCAGTAAACAAGGGAATGCAAACTAAAACCACAGTGAGATATCGCTTCACACTCTCACGGATGGCAAACATTTTCTTGTCTGTCTGGTTGGAGAGCAGTGGGAGCTCTCACACACTGTCAGCAGTAATGTAAATTGCTATGGCCACTGTGGAAAACAGCATGGCATTATTTAGTAGAGTTAAATACACACATATACAACTCAGCACATCAATTTCTATAAATCTATCTTGCAGAAACTTGCATGTATGTACCAGGATGTATGTAACAAGAATGATCACAGCAACACTATAATAATATCTAAAACAGAGAATCTAAAGAGACATCAAGAGTAGAATGGGTAACCTGGTACCATGTACAATGGGGAACAATTACACAAAGAAATTAAATGAACTCACAAACTAAATGCGTTATTTCTTTTATACTCAGTTTAAAAACATGTCAACTATATTATTATTTAGGAGGTAAAATTATAAATGAATGATTATCACAAATGTCAAAACCATGCTTAGTTGGGCTGAGTGGACAAGTTGTGACTGCGTAAGGGGACAAAGGGGCTTCTGAGGTGCTCACAATATTTTATTTTTTGACACAGATGATGGTTACATGGGTGTTTGGTTTAATAATTCTGTGTTTTATGTTCTCTTCCATATATATGCTGTACTTAAAAAAATAGCAGGGATGATAAAGCAGGAATTCTTTGTCTTAATACCTAATTTTAAAACGTATTTATTTATCTTAATGTTTTTACAAGAATATATATGGTAAAGGCCTCTTGACTAACGTTCCTCAACTAATGAAAAACTAGGGGCGCCTGGGTGGCTCAGTTATTAAGCGACTGCCTTCGGCTCAGGCCATGGTCCCAGAGTCTTGGGATGGAGCCCTGAACTGGGTTCCCTGCTCAGCAGGAAGCCTGCTTCTCCCTCTCCCACTCTCTCTGCTTGTGTTCCCTCTCTTGCTATCTCTCTCTCTGTGTCAAATAAATAAATAAAATCTTTAAAAAAAAAAAAGAAAAGAAAAGAAAAGATGGGGCACCTGGGTGGCTCAATGGGTTAAGGCCTCTGCCTTTGGCTCAGGTCATGATCCCAGGGTCCTGGGATAGAGCCCCGTATCAGGCTCTCTGCTTATTGGGGGGCCTGCTTCCTCCTCTCTCTCTCTGCCTGCCTCTCTGCCTACTTGTGATCTCTGTCAAATAAATAAATAAAATCTTTATTAAAAAAAAAATTCTCCATAAAAAAAAAAGAAAAGAAAGAAAGAAAAACTAGCTCTCACCCTGCCACAGAGCTATTTTACTAACCTTTTTATGGATAAGGAAAAATCCCTACCATTATGTTCATGTTCCCCACATCAGGCTTTGATTATATCTGGTTAAATAGTGAATCAACTTTTCCCTCCATGGCCCAGAAGAGGTCAAGCTTCCACCAACTGCAGGCTAATCACAAACCTGAAGCTATAAGAACCTTGCTCAGCATCAACAGAATTTATAGTTACTTTGTGGGTGCTGCTTACTGGGGAGAGAAGGGCAGAAGGATGGTGAAGCAGGCAGCAACACTGAAGGAGACTAACACTTCCTTTTGTCACCATCCTTAGTCACAGGGGAAACAAGCTACAAAAAGGATGAGTATGTACAATTTAACCATTGCCAAGATTAAACTTAAGTGCACCTTGAGTAACTGCTTCCAGAAGCTTGTCCTCCTAACTCAAAATGTTCCTTCAGAACCAAGCAACAACCCTAACAATTCTGGGATGGATGTAACATAGGGAACAGAACTTGGGGCTAATGAATCAGTGCCAGTTGGATTGCTCACAGCTGCAGGCTAAGTTAAAGAAAAGGAAACCAGCAACCGGTTCCTTCAGCCTACAGTTTCATTTCTCTTCTGTTCATCCCTACTACCACTACGTAAGCTTTCGCCATTATCTCCTGCTCGACTTACTGCAAAAGCTTCTTAACTGATCTCCCTGCCTCCAGTCCTGTCTACCTTACACCAATCCATTCTCCATACTGTATTCAAGGGTAATCTTTCTAAAATGCCACAATGTCCACAGTATTTCCTCATTTAAAACCTTTCAATGGCTCCCAACTGTCACAAACCCTCTACCTCAAACTCTATTTTCTGGGCATCCTGAACTAGCTGCAGGTCCACAAACAGATCATACTGTCTCACCACCCCAGACTTTCCTTAGGCTCTCCTTCCCTCAGTCTAGACTTTGCTTTCGAGGCTAACTCCAACAGGCCCTGCAGGAGGATACCAACTCTAATTGGACAAGTACCTCTCTTTATGTTTCCACAGTAATAGGTACTTGTCTGTCTTGTGGAACTGGCTGTGGATTACAGTTGTCTTTTTTTTTTTTAAAGATTTTATTTATTTATTTGATAGAGAGAGAGGGAGATATCACAAGTAGGCAGAGAAGCAGGCAGAGAGAGGGAAGCAGGCTCCCCGCTGAGCATAGAGCCTGATGTGGGACTCGATCCCAGGACCCTGGGATCATGACCTGAGCCGAAGGCAGAGGGTTTAACCTACTGAGCCACCCAGGCGCCCCTACAGTTGTCTTTTGATTGTCCGCCTCCTCTGCTCCTTTCTAGACTAAGTTCCTTCAGGGCAGAGCCTGAGATTTAGTCATTGTATTTCCTACGAACAGATACCATAATCTGGGGCTGCTTTCCTAAAATGCCAAGCCCTGAAAAAGCTCTGAAATCAATTCATTGTGTCAATGAAAAAAACTGAAGCCTAGACAGGTAGAGTAAATCACTGAGGTCACATGATCAGGAACAAGCTGGGTATGAATTCTAGTCTTCAGATTCCAAAGCCTAAAATCTTTGCATTCCCCAAATTCTTCTGCCTTGTTCCCATTTAAGGCCCATACTCTTGTCTTTAGAAACAAAAGTGAATATATCTTTTCATAATAAGGAAGATACCACATTCCCTTGCTTTCTTTGGTGCATTACTAAAAACAGATTTAATTACTTAAAAAAAATTACCCACACTTTAGCGCTCAGTTTGAGTATGAACAGCAAAAATGATGCATACAGGATCAAAGTTGAACTTTCCCAAAATGTCCAACAGAGGGCAGCAACTACCAGCAAAGCGAATCACCCTATAGGCAAAATTCTGTTTCAAAACCCAACAAAACACCCCAAGAGCAAGCTCAATTCAATTACTGAAATGTAACCTGCTGCTAGAGTGTACTTTGAGTGTACTGTTTACTTACTATTATGCATTTTTCTTATAGATCCTCTGTATACTATGCTTGCAAACAGTAAGCTTTACTCAGTATTTTAATTATATCCTTAGTTGTGCTGTGGATTCTGAGATAAAGAATAAGAATTCCCAGATCATAAAATGTATAAATGACTAAAAATAGGGGCATCCAGGAAGATAAATGCTCCTGGAGCTGTATTTGTGCCTCACCCCTCAGATGCCCAAGCTTTTGTCATTTTCTCTCATCACCCTACCTGTCTCTTAATGCTTCTACTCTCACCATTCTCCTTGCCTGCTGTCAATTCTCTTCTGTCCCCAAACCCCCAAACCAAACCCTTCCTCTCCTAATCTGTTGGGACTAAATACTTCATCTTCCTGTCCTTCCTACTGAGTCTTCCTCTAAAACCTTTAACTATAAATATAGATACTGAAAGAAGCATACATATTAAACGAAATCTTTTTAAAAATATCAAAATCTGCTCATGAATACAGATTAACAGGAACTATTAGTTAAAAGACAGTAGACTGAACAAAGCGCCTAATTTCTCCCCTTTTGAAAACCTTTTAAATCTACAGAAAAAGATTCTTTTTGGAAAGAAAACAATGATGGAAGGAAGGAGACTATCAGGTTGGGAAGAATAAGAACAGCACAACTGCAATCAAATTTTGAAGCTGGGAAATAAACAGACTAGTGGTCAACTGAAAAGACCTAAGAAAGCTGAGTCCTAAACCAGAAATATGAAAACACAATTGTAATTATATTTAAAGACTATCAAAGGGCACAAGAATTAGCATGAGGTACCTATGGAAATGGGGGCTGGAAGGAGGAGGAACCTAAAAATAAGAAGATTGGCTGGCAGCTATTTAAGAAGCAGTTCCTACACTGGGTGGGGCTCAATTTCAGGACCCTGGGATCAGGACCCAAGCCAAGATCAAAAGTCAGACACTTAACTGACTGAGCCACCCACGTGCCCTAAATTGTATTTAATTTTAAATAAATTTAAATTTAAAAACTAATATATTATTATTGTTATTATTGCTAAACTTAAGTATGTTTGGAATATCCTGGATATGTGAATCTACTTTCACCCATAAGTTTTATCAAATCTAAATATACCTCAACTTGGGGCACCTGGGTAGGTCAGTCAGTTAAGCGTCCAACTCGGTTCCAGCTCAGGTCACCTCAGGATTGTCAGATGGAACACGATGTAGGGCTCTACACTCAGTGTGGAGCCTGCTCCATCCCCCTCCTCTGCCTCTGTCCCTCCTCTACTCCCCACCTGATCCCTTCCCCATGCACTCACATTCTCTTTAAAATAAATAAAATCTTTAAATATACTGCAACTATTTTTTAACAAAAATTTAGCATATATATTGAGATGTGCTATAAATATAAGACATACACTGGAGTCCAACTTAGTGTTAAGAACAATATAAAACATCCTATTAATGCTTTTATATGTATTACATACTAAAATCTTGTTATATATTGGATTACCTAAATTAGTATTATTAATTTCGGGGCGCCTGGGTGGCTCAGTGGGTTAAAGCCTCTGTCTTCGGCTCAGGTCATGATCTGAGGGTCCTGGGATCAAGCCCCGCATCGGGCTCTCTGCTCAGCGGGGAGCCTGCTTCCCCTCTCTCTGCCTGCCGCTCTGCTACTTGTGATCTCTGTCAAATGAATAAAATCTTTAAAATTAATTTCACATGTTTCTTTTTGCTTTTTTCTCTTTGCCTTTTTCTGTGGCTGCCAGAAAATCTGAAATTACATATGGGACTCACATTATAGATCTATTACACAGGTCTATTCTAAAGTCAAGTGCATGGTTAATATACTTTACACCTGTGCATCTTGAGTTTCCAATCAGTTAGTCCCTTACTTTTTTTTCCCCTCTTAAAGTAGGCTCCATGCCCAGCATGGCATCCAACATGGGGCTTGAACTCATGATCCTGAGATCAAGACCTGCACTGAGATCAAAGGCCAAATTCTTAACCAACTGAGCCACCCAGGCCCCTCTTATTAGGCCCTCATTCTTAAACATTAGCAGACAACCCAGTTTATCAGACATTTGAGAAACACCTAGACTAACGTAAGATGGGGGGCGGGGGGGCTGTCATTCCGACTATGCAAAAAGATTTTCAAAATCACTAATATCCACAAAAGGGAACATAATGCCATTTTATTTTTTTTAAAAGATTTTATTTATTTATTTGTTAGAGAGAGAGAGAGAGAGAGAGCAAGCACAGGTAGACAGAGTGGCAGGCAGAGGGAGAAGCAGGCTCCCTGCTGAGCAAGGAGCCCGATGTGGGACTCGATCCCAGGACGCTGGGATCATGACCTGAGCCAAAGGCAGCTGCTTAACCAACTGAGCCACCCAGGCGTCCCCATAATGCCATTTTAAAAAGAAACATTCAGACAAAAAAGAACCTGTAGAAGTTGAAGATAAGAGAACAGAAACTCAAGAGAAAGCTCAATAGAAGGACTAGAAGTTAAGAATTGAGGAAATCTCCCAAAAAGCAGAACAAAAACACAAAGATGGAAAAATAAAGAGAGAGAAGATAAGCAAAGATGGTTCAATACACAAATAGGAAAAAAGAGGGGAGAAAGTTACCAAAGAAATAATTCAAGAATATTTCCCAATACCAAAGGGTAAGTCTCCAGCAGAATGGATTAAAAATAGACCACACAAAGGCATATTATTGTGAAATTTCAAAACACTGAATACAAAGAAAATTCTACAAGATTCAACAGAAGGGAAAGAAAGTGGTCATATACAAAGTAATGAGAACAAATCTGGGTTTTTTAACAATACACCAAAAGATAGATGACAACAGAACAAGCCTTTTATTTATTTATTTTAAGATTTTTAAAAATGTACTTGACAGAGGGAACACAAGCAAGGGGTATGGGAGAGGGAGAAGCAGGCTTCCCGCTGAGCAGGGAGCCTGATGTGGGGCTCGATCCCAGGATCCTGGATCATGATTTGAGCCAAAGGCAGACACTTAATGACTGAGCTACCTAGGCACCCCCCAGAACAAGGCTTTTTTTTTTTTTTTTTTTAAAGATTTTATTTGACAGAGATCACACAAGTAGGCAGAGAGGCAGGCGGCGGGGGGGGGGGAGCAGGCTCCCTGCCGAGCAGAGAGCCCGACGCGGGACTCAATCCCAGGACGCCGGGATCATGACCCGAGCCAAAGGCAGCGGCTTAACCCACTGAGCCACCCAGGCGTCCCAGAACAAGGCTTTTAAAAACATGAAAAATGTAATTTCAAACCTAGGATTCTATATCCAACAAAACAATCAAATGTTGAGTTCAGTATAGGCATTTTCAGAAACTTAAGCTTTCAAAAATTTATTCCCATGCATCTTAGAAAGCTACTGTAGGATATGCTCCACCAAAATGAGGGAGCAAACCAAGAAGTAAAGGACCTGAAACACAGCAACAGGAGGCCTAATGCATGAAAGAGCTAAAGAAAATCCCTAGGACAAAGATTCTAGAAGACTATTTTTTGCCAGAGAGCACAATTAAAAGGGGACTATGGATTGGGGAGGGTATGTGCTATGGTGAGTGCTGTGAAATGTGTAAACCTGGCGATTCACAGACCTGTAACCCTGGGGATAAAAATATATTATATGTTTATTTAAAAAAAGGGGAGGGGGGGGACTATGGGACCTGAGCCAACCCTCCCCAAACAGTCACCACCATCATCCACTTTTGTTCTGGGCTTTCAAACTGGTAATACCTGGTGAGTCTGACCCAGCCAGATTCTTGGCTTACTGGAAACATATGTTAATAATTTCTTCTCTTCCTTCCTTGGTCTACTGCCTGGACCTCAAGGACACTCAACTCCACCCCACAGAGTTTTTCTAGTCTGACTTATCCAGAAGAACTAAAATTGGCCAGAGTGAGCTTAGAAAAAGAAAGTATAAAGCAGTACAACTCCTCTGACCATATTCTTCTTGGATTCCTAGTACTTGGCCCTCACTACAGCCTTGCCAGATGCTTAACTATGGTGACTCTTGATCCCAGGGTTGTGAGTTCGAGCCCCAAATTAGGTGTAGAGATTACTTAAATAAATAAATAAGCAGTAAAAAAAAATTTTATTCCTAAAGGTCATTAGCTGACCAGAAAAGAGCTCAACAAAATGGCATTTACCAAAATGACCATCTTTTCCAAAAGATGCTCTGTGTTATCAAATCTTATTCAAATGAACAGAAATTGCTCAAAGCTGCATCACATCAAAAGTAACAGCATCAAATGGAGTGCCTAGATGCCCCAGTCAGTTAAGGGTACACTCTTGGTTTCAGCACAGTTCTGATCTTGCAGTCTTAAGATCAAACCCAGAGTCAGGCTATGCACTCAACAAGGAGTCTACTTGAGTTTCTCTCTCCTTCTCCCTCTGCCCCTACCCTGTCCCCACTCTCTCTCCCAAATAAATAAATCTTTTAAAAAAGTAACATGATCAAAAATACACTTTAAAAATAAAACAAAATATATTTGGCTGGGTACTGCTCTGCATTAAGACCATCCATCAACATAAAAATGAAAAGCTGTCCCCTCACTCCCCCTTCCAGAGAACAATTCAAGGCTCTGATTCACTCACCACATCCTAATGTAATATGTGGTAAGATAAATCTTTTGGTTACTGTCTACAGGAAAAAAACTTCCTAGACACTTCACAGTCTGGCTTCTATAAGAAACCAAAAACAAAAAAGTCCAAAGACCCAAGGTATGCCTTGTGAGGCAAAAGTAATCATGACTTAATGACTATGAAACATACCCTGATTATTATAATAAATGCACATGAACTATAAAACTTCTCTTCCAAAATGGATTTGTTGTGGTGGTGGTTATATCTAGTAACACTTCAGCTTTTAAAAAGTGAGTAGATAATAGGGTCCCTAGGTGGCACAGTCAGTTGAGTGTCCAACTCTTGGTTTCTGCTTGGGTCATGATCTCAGGGTAGTGGGATCGAGTCCCATGTTGGGCTGTGTGCTCAGCAAGTAGTCTGGATTCTCCCTCCCAGCACTCTACCCTTCCCCTCCATGCCCACACATGCTGTCTCTCTTCCTAAATAAATAAATAAATAAATATTTAAAAAGTGAGTAGATGGGACTAAACATGGCAGTCTTTTGGATAGAGCTTCCCTCTGTTTGTTTGCTTAGCAACAGAACTGGCAAATTTTTAAACTCAAGGCTATAAGAAAATCATTCCAGAGACTGACTCATTGCTACCCAACTCCCTGAATCTTACTTTGAACAGAGTATATATTACATAGCAAAAAGTGTTTCCAATTCCTACTATGGTGCTTCACAAGAACAGTTAATCATGGATGATAATCCTATGAACTATGTGGCTCATGCACACACAATATAAATCTCCAGTTGCAAGCCTGTATCTCAGTACTTTCCAAATATTTTGTTCAGGCTAACGTATTTAATCTTTTTAAAAATCGTAACTGAAGTACAGTTGATATACAGTATGTTTCAGGTGTACAACACAGTGACTCAACAATTACATGTTATCAAATGCTCACCAAGATATTACGGTATTACTGTATTCCTTATGCTGTATTTTTTATACCCATGACTTAGTATGTAACTGCAAATTCATAATCTCCTTTGCCCATTTCTTTTGCTCATTCCTCCTCAGGCTAATACCACACATATCAGAGCTCTTGGCTAAATGACTACCACCAGAAGATCCTAAGAGGCCCAGAGGCCCAGAAGCCCAGACTCCCTGGGAACTACAGGTTTTCTTTCTTTTTTTTTTTTTTTTTAAAGATTTTATTTATTTATTTGTTAGAGAGAGAGAGAGCAAGCATAGGCAGACAGAGTGGCAGGCAGAGGCAGAGGGAGAAGCAGGCTCCCTGCCGAGCAAGGAGCCCGATGTGGGACTCGATCCCAGGACACTAGGATCATGACCTGAGCCAAAGGCAGCTGCTTAACCAACTGAGCCACCCAGGCGTCCCTACAGGTTTTCTTAAAATACCTATAATCACAAAGCAATTCACTAACTGCCTCAGGATGGTCAACTCATACTCTCCCTCTCTGACATCCATCCTTGCTTAAGGGCTTTTTAATCTAGTATGAGGGACATGTTTAGAGTGGTAGATAAAATTCTAAGATGTTCCCCCAAGATTCCTAGCTGACATATGCATCCTGTATGATCACCAGGACTGTATGACAGGATACCACTCCTGTGATTAGGTTCTATTATTCGGCACAATTGACTTTTAAGAAAAGGAAATAATCTGCATGGGCCTGAACCGATCACACATGCCCTTTAAGTCTGAGGTGAGATGTTAGATAGACAGTAGGACTCAATATGTCATTTCTGACTTGAGCGTGAAGGGGTTCAAATGGCAAGAACTAAACTCAGCCAATACTGAATGAGCTTGGAGGCAGATTCTCCCTGAGTGACTCCAGATCAGAACTGGCCTCTGATAACTCTTGAGAATGCAGCCACACTATTCATGCTGGACTTCTGACTAATGGAACTATGAGCTAATAAGTGGGTTTTGTTTTAAACTGTTGAGTTTCTTATGTAGCAGGAGGAAACTAATACATTAAACAAACTGACAAAATTACAATTTATCTAGAACTTTGGCTAAAGGAAAAAGACTATGACTCCTGGTTTATTTATTTATGGTATCCTAAAAAACTACAGGTACGATTTTGAGCAAATCACTTTAATTCTTCATGCTTCAGTTCCCTTATTTATTAAAAACAAAGCCAAAGCAGACACACACATCTCCTGGGAACTTTGAGATCATAAAGTAGAGTGGTAAGAGATCATTCTGTAAGGTAACTGCAATGTTATTACTACATAAAGACTTGTTTTAAAATACACACCTGAAGAGTGGACTAGTTGACACTGTGCTCCAACAATAAAAGGAAAAAAACTATTCCGCATCTATCAACTATACATTTAGCCATAGTCAGTCATTTCGCAAAAAGAACTAAAGAACGTACCAAGGGCAGGCTCTCAATATTTTTTACCAGACTGTTTATTGTAACTGCTTCTGGGGATCAGACTGTAAGTTGCTTAGGGGCAGGAACCCATGTCTTGTTCATTTGATGTGGCCAATATTTAATAAATATTTTAAAAATTAGCATCAGTATAGGTTTAAGAGCATAATCCTAAGCATAGTATATTCATTCATTAATTCCTTTACTCAAATTAGGCAAACCTAGGAAATTCCTTAAGTTAAAGTCTGTGACAATGTGACTGTTATGGACAGGTCAGTCAACCATGAGACCACACCTTGAAGAGTCATGTCTTTCCCTATACATGAGAACAGGGGATGCTCATTGGTACTTGACACACTTGGAGTTGACCTTGAGGAAAATATCCAACTATGGGACACATGTCACCTAGGGAGTCTTCCACATCCTTTGAAAAGTAGTAACTAAGACACAGACTACCTATACGTAAAATGGAAAGCCAACAACAATCTTCTTTCAAATCCTCAGGAAGGACCAGGTAAGGTATGTGTCATTCAGAATCATACAGAGCAGAAAGCATGGTCTGGCTCTGATTCGTCTCTTTATTCTGTCACAGTAATGACATTCAGTTCCTTAGGATAGTTCCTTAGGCAACAGAAAGTTATCATGTGCACTTGAATTCAATTACCAATGAATCCCATTCCAGCTCAGACAAAAAATTTGTCACATTTCCACTGAGCGACAGTAAGGGCAGGCTGAGTTTTTTTTATCACAGTTGCACTCTTATCTTGAGGACTGTATCACTTCATAAGGCTAGTATGAAAAGTAATAAAATGGATGGAAAGCACTTTGTTTTGCAAAGTGCTTTGTAAAAATTAAATAATATATGATGATGGAACCTATGACACTTTTCAGCCTCCCTTCTTCAATTCCCACTCCTCATTTAGAAGTCAATTATAACTAGAGAGAAAAAAATAACAGGTAACTTCAAATGTAGAGAATTTTCCCTTCCATTTTCAAATAATGGTCCAAGGATGACACTGAATTAAGTCAGTATTTCATCTACCATTTGCAGAGAAACAGACTAGATAGATTCTGACATCACTACTATTGGTCAAAAGCCAACAAAAGTTGTGCAGAACTGGAGTATCCACTTCCAGAAAGAGAAGAGAAAAGAAAACAAAAGAAGAGAAAAGAGATGGGAAGGGGGGGGAGGAAAAGAAGAGAAAACGGGTATCTCCAAGAAAAAGGAAAACTAAATGAAAGGCACAAAAGTAACCAGGAACTGAGAAACATCAACTACAAAGCTAACTTAGATGGGTTTAAGGGAAAGAAACCTGAAGATTATACAGCAGTCTCCAGAAACGGAGATGGCTCACTCATGCTCAACATGATCACTATGGGAAAACTGCTAAAGGAGTCAGACCTTCGCAGTTCATCCATTTAAGTTTCATGCTGCCTTAGAGGCCTCATAGCTCAACTAAGAACTAGACAGTTAGCTTGTTAAAATTCATATAAGAAAAGAAAGGAACACAGTAGAGGAGAGTCCAAGATCTCTTAAACCTAATTAAGAGAGTTCTTGGGGCACCTGGGTGGCTCAGTCAGTTAAGGGTCTGCCTTCAGCTCAGTTCACGATCTCAGGGTCCTGGGATTGAGCCCCAGGTCAGGCTTCTCCCTCTCCTGCTCCCCGTGCTTGTGCTTTGTCTCTCCCTGTCAAATAAATAAATAGACCTTAAAAAAAAAAAAAAAGAAAGCCCTAATTAAGAGGTTCTTTGAATCTACCCCTGCCTTCCAGAGCCAGTATCTTTTTACTAATCCCACCCAGGATGCCCTGAGAGATTCCAGGCAGTGATGTTTGTCAAGTATGAATTAGAAATGTCCTACAAAGAACATTAGGTATTAATCATTACCTGTTTCAGTAATTTAGTTATAAATCTGAAGCAATTTACTTAGAAATGCAAAGCAACGGGGTGCCTCAGTGGGTTGGAGCCTCTGCCTTCAGCTTGGGTCATGATCCCAGGGTCCTGGGATCAAGCCCTACATCAGGCTCTCTGCTTGGCAGGGAGCCTGCTTCCTTCTCTCTCTCTCTCTGCCTACTTGTGATCTCTATCTGTCAAATAAATAAATAAAATCTTAAAAAAAAATGCAAAGCAACAAACTCAATTTCCACACAACTGTCTAAATCAGTTGGTGAGATTCTGCTTTCAAATAAACTACATTTCCCAGCTATGATTAAAATGAAGGGAAAACTATCTTAACATTAGGATTCAATCCTCTGACAGTTCAAAATACATTCTAGTAGTCCTCTGACTACTGGCAAGCCTCTTGGGGAAAAGGAGAAGGTAACATTTTGCCTATTGCTCAGCTCATTTTAAATCCTGGGGCTGGCATAGCCTGCATCCCAGATAGCTGATAGCCTGGGGAAAAGAAGGGAAGTCCACTCAGGTTTCACTATTCTAGCTCAGCAGAGCAGGTGGAAACCAGGCTGGGAACATTGCATTCCCTCTACAAGTCCATCCAAACTAACCACCAGCCCCTTGAACTATGAACCACCCATGGATTGGGACAACAAGATGCCGAGAGAGAAAGTGTTCATATTCTGGAAGTCCTAGTTTCCTATCAAGTGTCACAAGGTGTGGCAGACATGACCATCTCTTTTGCTGTCAGGAAGGAAGTGCACATATATTCCGTCATCTGGTGAGAGATCAGTAAGTAAAACTTCCTCCCTTTCAAATATCCTAAGCTCTGATAAAACTTTTGAACACACAGCAGTATCCCCCACTTGTCAACAGTTCATGTTAGGCCACTTTGCTTTTCTGAAGACCTGTATCAGTACCTGTTTTTGCTAACTGTAAGAAATCCTTAAAAGATTTTCACTTTTATTTAAAAGGGGGGGGGGCTGAAAAGCGAAAATAGCATCCAGCATTTGTTTTGCAGGAAACTGTTATGCGAGAGGCAGTGCACACCCCAAGCAGGGCTACACTCAGCATCTCAGCATCAGGCCACTGTAAATTTGAAGTGAGTCTGTAAGCATCTGTGCTTTATCTCCATTTATTCTGTGCCCCTGTTTGTGAGATGTGGCCTAAGTTACCAGAAAAGCCTGAGAGGTTATTTTTAGGAATGCTCGAAAACGTTTCCATATAAATTACTGGTAAGTGCTTCTTTGCTTTATGTCATTTTGGTTTATGAAAGATTTCATAGGAACATCAGATGGGGCAGGGGCCTGTATAGAAAACAATAAATAATGTTAACTTTTTCCCAAAATTTCAGCACATTTCTCCAGTTGCAAATACTGATCCTTGTTCTTCACTTTCTTAGTGTGGGCCTTTCTCTTTATTGCCTGAGCTTAGATTGTAATTGCTCCTTTAAAAAGGGGGTGTTGTCCACTCATTTGGAAACAGTCAGTGACTCAGGAATGCTGTTTCCCAATCTCCGTAGCAACTGTTTTCTCCTCCCATGCTGTGATGTGAGTAGCAGGACATCTAGTCTTCCTCAAGGGCTAGCACATGTATGACACACCCAAGGCCTGGCTGACAGGAAGTTCCTGCAGCTGATATTACTTCTACATACAGGGACCAATGAGGCCACCTTGTTTTAAATCCCATTCTCAAACCCTTCATTTCGAAATGATGGTTACACCTCCTTTTTTCCTATCCAAACATCATTCCTAAACACCCAGAAATAATCATAGCCTACTGATAACAGCTTAACTGATCCAAAAATTACATTACACAGACTTGATCATATGAAACCACAGTAAACATTTTCTTCAAATCTAGAATAAGATCTGATTTTGAGAAAATCTTGCGGGGGAGAGAAGCAGGAGAGCATGAGGTGATAGTATTCCTCTATCACCAGAAATACAAGTAAGAGTTAAAATACAGTGCTGCTGATATTTCCACACTACAATTGCTAAAAGTATGTTCTAACACAAACATACAATTTCAGGCCAAAGTCCTTAGGCTACAAAATGTAAACATAAAAATAAATAATAAATGGAAAGCAAGGTAGGGGACTATTTTATTTACATACACACCTCTATTATTATTTTTTTTTTATTTATTCATTTGACAGAGAGAGAGTGACAGCTAGAAAGGGAACACAAGCAGGGCTGTGGGAGAGGAAGAAGCAGACCCTCCCCTGAGCAGGGAGCCCGATTCCGGGCTTGATCCCAGGACCCTGGGATCATGACTTGAGCCGAAGGCAGACACCTAACTGAACCACCCAGCAACCCCCACATCTATATTTTCTTATAAATAGGTGCTTCACTTTTTTTTTTTTAAGATTTTATTTATTTATTTGATAGATCACACAAGTAGGCAGAGAGGCAGGCAGAGAGTGGAGGGGAGAAGCAGGCTCCCTGCCGAGCAGAGAGCCCGATGCGGGACTCGATCCCAGGAAGCTGGGATCATGACCCGAGCTGAAGGCAGCGGCTTCACCCACTGAGCCACCCAGTCGTCCCAGGTGCTTCACTTTTATAATAAAAAATACATTTCCATTTCTAACAAAAGTAGCACTTTTCAAAGATTAGAAAGCTAGAAAATGTTTATGATACATTGTTTTAAAAGCAAAAAACTTGTGTAAGCTATAATTGCAACTCTGTAAAAACGACTATGCACATAGACATGACTAAAATATTCACACACTAAGTGAAATAAAAAATGAAAAGAAGAAATTTGGGTTCTAGATACTGTTATTTTAAAAATATATGTATGTGATTAAAAAAAAAAAAGAGCATTGGGACGCCTGGGTGGCTCAGTTGGTTAAGCAGCTGCCTTCGGCTCAGGTCATGATCCCAGGGTCCTGGGATCGAGTCCCACATAGGGCTCTTGCTCAGCAGTGAGACTGCTTCTCCCTCTGCCTGCCACTCTGTCTGCCTGTGCTCGCTCCTGGGCTCTCTATCTGACAAATAAATAAATAAAATCTTTCAAAAAAAAAAAAAAAAAAATTTTAAAAAAAAAGAGCATTAAAAAAATCATGGCATAGCACCTAAAAGCAAAGCAACATTATCCAATTCCCATATTTAAAATGCCCACTAGTATTTACTCTTCTCCAGTAGTACTCTACTTAAGGAAACACTCTGGCAGGGCACAGTTAGAAAAATTAGAGGTAACAAAGCAATGGGAAAAAGAATAATGAAGGGCACCTGAGTGGCTCAGTCAGTTAAGAGTCTGCCTTCAGTTCAGGTCATGATCTCAGGGTCCTGGCATCGAGCCCTGCATGGGGCTCCCTGCTCAGGAGGGGGCTTGCTTCTCCCTCTGCCTCTGTCACCTGCTTGTGCACTCTATCACTTTCTATCTCAAATAAATTAAAAAAAATTTTTTTAAATAATAATGAATAGTCTAAAAGCTAGCTCACCTAAATACATGATTTTAAGCAAATTAGTACCTCCAGGCCTCAGTGGTCTCCTCATATTAAGATAAGGAAGCTGGATCAGATCATTTCTAGAGTCTCTTGAGAGGCCCTTAAAGACTGTGCTTAGTTTACTACTGCTCTTTTTGAGGGTAGCCCAATGCCTGCTGCTTGCCTGATAGTGCATATCCTACAGTGGCTTCTCACCACTTCTTCTTGTGGTTTCAATCACAGGAAACAGACGTCACCCATGGGCCTAGAAGTAAGTAACGAACAAGCCCTGGCGGATGCAAAGAGCTGCCAACTAAAGCCAACTCCCATCTTTCTAAAATACAAGAATCAAGAAATCACTAGAAACTTTATCCCTGGGGAGCCTAATACACATCTTTCACAAAAACTAACAGAACTAAAAATATCTCTGTAGGTCCCATGCATGCAGACATGATGAGACAATTTTAGAACAGTCTCACTCTACTTTGCTTCTACGACCAAATGAAGAAATTGAAGATTAGCTATGGGTAGGAGTGTAAGTTTTTAGAAGGGGAAAAAAAGGTCACTAGCACCTTCTGTGGAGACCTAGACATATCCTGAAGACTTGGGAGACTTGTTCTTGTCTTATCTAATATTCTATGTAAACCTTTCGATAGCCCTAAAAGACCATGAAACCAAGACATTCAAATAATATGGGGACTTACCTATTATTCACTTTAAATGTATGCTAACAATCCCTACAGAACTGGGTCAAATACTGCTCTCATTCATAATGTTGAAAGCCGGCAGCCCTGTAAATCCTTCCTTTCAAAATGATGGTTTGAAAGTTGGCAGAACTATCTAAAATAACGCAGAGATTTTTAATCCTACAGACAGGTTCTTTCATTAAACACAAAACTAGAAGATACTATCTCTAAAGAATAATAAACTTTTCTCAACAGAGTTCTTCTGGTCAGATATAGTTAACATTATGGTTCTCTCCACCTCAGTTCCCTTGGTAAGAGAAGACTAATGTTTTTAAACAGCCAATCTCCTACATTAGACCATAGAAATGGAGGACCTTGAAAATCATCTCAAGACTAACATTAAAACTAAAATACATAAAAGGGGGTGCCTAGGTGGCTCAATGGGTTAAGCCTCTGTCTTCGGCTCAGGTCATGATCTCAGGGTCCTGGGATGGAGCCCCGCATCGGGCTCTCTGCTCATCGGGGAGCATGCTTCCCGCCCCCCTCTCTGCCTGCCTCTCTGCCTACTTGTGATCTCTGTCAAATAAATAAATAAAAATATTTAAAATACATAAGAGGATATTGCTAATGTGAGCAAAACACCACCAATGGGCTTAGGCACCTCACAAGCAAGATGAGAAATAAGATCCCCCCCAAAAAGCTGCTTCCTTCCTCTCTCTATATATTACATATAATACATATGTGGGGTTTTTTTCATTCAGAAAAGATTAAAGAACACTTCAAAGAGCAGGCAATCAAAACCCATACTGCATTATAGGAAACTTCTAAGAAGAAATAATTTAGCCCAAAGATAAGTTCTGATTGTCCCCATGATGGGATTTCCCACCTGAGCCCACAATTCGGCTATACAGCTTTGAGATCCAGCCAGTCATAGTTTTAAAATCTAGATTTATCGCTCAAAGTGAAAAGATGGGTGTGTTAAAATTGATAAGGATTGTAAATCAAAAAAACTTAATCTAAATTCCATCTAGGTATTAGAAATGATCTGCTGAAACGTTAACACTTACCTATTCTGTTCTTGGATATGCTCATTTACTGTCACCATCACACATTCACATGGCCAAAAACTGCTCATCAACATGCACCATGACATGCTACAAAACACTAATTTTCAGTCCTGCTGTCTGCATGTTTCTACAGAAAGAGAACCTAAAAGCCCTTAACAGGAATAAAGTAATCCCTATGGGGGTGCCTGTGTGACTCAGTCACAAGCATCTGCCTTTGGCTCCGGTCATGATCCCAGGGTCCTGGGATTGGGCCCTGCATTAGGCTCCCTGCTCAGCGGGGAACCCGTTTCTCCCTCTCCCACTGTTCCTACTTGTATTCCTTCTCTCGTTGTGTCTCTGTCAAATAAATAAATAAAATCTTAAAAAAAAATTCCTATGAAGTGGCTTCACCTTTCTTAAATGACTGATCTCCCATATAAAACCTCTTGGCTGCTATAACTGGGCCATTTTCTTTACCACAGCCACACAATCTTATCTCTGATCCTCTATTCACACCGATCCCCACACCATGAAATCCCTTCCCTTCCTCTCTGCCAACCCTTGTATTTCCCTCTAAGGGCAGACATATTCCACATCTTCTATGAAATTAACTATAACTGTCCACAATTATATCCTAGATCTTTTATTGAATTTGGGACATAAGGACAGGCCTTTGAAATCATTCATGCTGAATCTCTAATATTACAAAAAAAGACCAAGAAAAGTGGAATGACTTGCCCAGAATTCAAATGGTTAATCAGTAGCAGAGTCTGACTAAACAGCAATATTTGGAAAGAATACTTCAGTGGGAATGGAAGATAAGAGTTCTACTCTTAGGTCTAGCTATAAATGTGGACAGACTACTTTTCTAGACCCACATTTCTAAATAAAGGGTTTGAATGAAATAATTTTTAACATCCTTTTCACTTGCAGCATTCTAAGATTCTGAAACTTAGTTCTTCTGACTCACGGTCCAGTACTCATTCCACTTAATTCCTTCACTTCTCTGAAATTCTACAGCTTTTACCCTTTGTATCCACAGCCTCTGAGCTTTTTGTACCCATTCTCCTACTGACGTGACTGAGATGACAATGTATTAAAAAGCAAGGGCTGAACAGGACACGTGATAGGACAACCATATGACTTCCTGATCTTTAGCCTTTTGGATCCATGTGGATTCAGACAAGAGAAACTCTACTCTCTACTCTCTGCCACTAGTCAGAGAAAATCCTAGTTCCGGGTACCCAGATCTCTATGGCAATGTCTTAATTATTAACCACAGGCAAATAAATGTCAGGTCTAAAGAACAAACATCAGTAGGCCCCAGACTCAGAAGAGACCCTGTAGTTATTAACCATTCACAATCCTTAGAGTCAAGTTTCACAGCCACAACGAGAGGATTTTAAAGATACCATATGCCACTTCTAAAATATAGAAAAGAGGGGCGCCTGGGTGGCTCAGTGGGTTAAAGCCTTTGCCTTTGGCTGGGGTCATGATCTCAGGGTCCTGGGATCAGCCCCGCATCAGGCTCTCTGCTCAGCAGGGAGTTTGCTTCCTCTCCCCCTTCTCTGGCGGCCTCTCTGCCTACCTGTGATCTCTGGCAAATAAATAAATAAAATCTATTAAAAAAATGATAAAATACAGGAAAGATAACTATTAGAGGTGGTCTAACAACAAGTTCCTCCTTCTCATTTGTCACCACTGCTTGCTGCTCTCATCAGCTTAAACAACTAAAAACAACTGACAGGTGATGCTATTAGAGGTGTTTCATTTACAAAGAAGATAAGGTTGCATTTTTAAAAATAGTAATTGGCAACTTCTTAATTCATAAGCCAAAGGAAAGACTGGTTTTCATACACTGAAATAGCTACCTCTTCATGCCTAAGAAAGGTTTAATTATAATTCTTGCAATGACTTCAAAGTCTACATGACTAAATGCAAAAAGCAGTTAGCCATTTAACCACTGCACTTTGTCCATCTAGACCCAATACTTCTTTCCCACCATATGAATTGGAGGACAGCCCAGTTTTAATTGACCACAGTCATCAAATGACTTAACAGATGACATCAAAATTTTCTATGGAATTCCTAGCAGTGAATACTCTCTTATACTCCAGGTGCAAAAACTGGACACTTGTAATATGTCAGTACAATGCAGTGAATAAGATTTTTTTTTAGATCAGCTAGCTCTCAGTTTGAATCCCAGTTCTACAAGCTAAAGCATGCTGCTTGATCTCATTGAGTCTCACTCAGTTCAATTACCTATAAAATGGGAATTACAATAGTGCCTTTAAGACTGAGGTAGAGGGACGCCTGGGTGGCTCAGTTGGTTAAGCGGCTGCCTTCGGTTCAGGTCGTGATCCCAGCGTCCTGGGATCGAGTCCCGCATCGGGCTCCTTGCTTGGCAGGGAGCCTGCTTCTCCCTCTGCCTCTGCCTGCCACTCTGTCTGCCTGTGCTCGCTCTCTCTCTCTCTGACAAATAAATAAAATGTTAAAAAAAAAAGGCTGAGGTAGAAATTTGGGGCACCTGGGTGGCTCAGTGGGTTAGGCCTCTGCCTTCGGCTCGGGTCATGATCCCAGGGTCCTGGGATCGAGCCCCACACTGGGGTCTCTGCACGGCGGGGAGCCTGCTTCCTCCTCTCTCTCTGCCTGCCTCTCTGCTTACTTGTGATCTCTCTCGCTCTTTCTCTCTCGGTTGAATAAATAAATAGGATCTTTAAAAAAAAAAAAGACTGAGGTAGAAATTAATGAGATAATGAATGGAAAGCTCTTTAGCAGAGTCCTAGGGCTGTAATAAGTATGCAACAAACAAATGCTCTTACTACTGCTACTGCTGTTATTACTACTCACTGTCCTTCCGGTCTGGGATGAATTCATCTTCCTATCTATCAAGATGCTGAACATACATTAATATTTAGAGATAGATAGGAAGATTGGCATTATACAGTAACACACAGAGTACACAAGAACAAGAAGTTTCTACATATTCTACCACATATTAAGATGAAAATGCCATCAGGATAAATCGAATCTCAAAGGTTCCCCAATTCCAAGTATCAGAAATGTTCTGTCTTTGCCTATAGGTCAAAATTTACACCCCAAAGAGCATGAGTGGAATAGAACTAACATATCCACAGCAGAAAAGTAGAGAACTTCAGAGTTTCATCTATAAAACTTCTAAAAGAAAACAGAAGGAGAAAATCTTAGGAGCTGTGATTTTAGCAGAGATTTTTGAAATACGACACAAACAGCAAAAAGTTTTTAAAAAGTGGACCTCAAAATTAAACATCTTTGTTCTTCATACCACAGTGTTAAAAAATGAAAAGGCAAATCACAGAAGAAAATATTTTTAAAACACATATCCAACAAATGACTTGCATTTAGACTACCATAAAAAATTTTAAATAGACAAAATTTTTTTTAAGATTTTATTTATATATATTTGATAGACAGAGATCACAAGTAGGCAGAGAGGCAGAGAGAGAGAGGAGGAAGCAGGCTGTCCACAGAGCAGAGAGCCCGACGCGGGGCTCAACCCCACGTCGCTGGGATCATGACCCGAGCCGAAGGCAGCGGCTTTGACCCGCTGAGCCACCCAGGCGCCCCTAGACAAAAATTTTTAACAGACACTTCAGCAAAGATATACAGATAGCAAATAAAGTAAAAGATGCTCAACACTACACAAATGCAAATAAAAGCCACAATGAAATACCACTACACACCCACTAGAATGAATAAAATTTAAGTAAGTCATCATAGTAAGAGTTAGCAAGGAACTGGAACTCATATATTCCTTGTGGGAATGTAAAGTGGTAGTCACTCTGGAAAACAGTTTGGCAATTTTTTAGAAAGTTAAACAGAACCCTACAAAAAAAAAAAAAAAAAAAGTCAGCTTTACCTGAGATTTAAGGTCAATACCAAGGTATACTTCTTGGTTTTCTTGGTTCAGAATCAAAGTGAGTTTATAAATCAGGATCCTTAAAGTATGTTAAATCTTTTTTTTTTTTTTTAAGTATGTTAAATCTTAAAAAGAAATGGCAAATTCTATGTTTTTATAGAGCAGTATTTCTAAAATAGGGAATAAATCACACAATCAGAAATCCAGAAGGGCACCTGGCTGGCTCAGCTCATGATCCCAGGGTCCTAGGGTCCTAGGCTCCATCCTGCTCACTGCTCAGTGGAGAGCCTGCTTCTCCCTCTCTCTCTGCATCACCCCCCCCCACCTTGTGTGCTCTCTCTCACTCTCACTCTATCTTAAATAAAATCTTTTAAAAAATTTTTTTAATTAAAATTCATCCAGGCCTTGCATGGCTTAATAGAAATTCCTTTAAAAAAATCCAGAAAAATAATCCAGGACACCATAAACTCTACCTCTATCTGCTATCATAACAAAATGCCAAAGTCACTACAACCTAAGGACCACTTATAACGACCACCATTGATGGAATCTCCTATCTTCCATATAAGAACACTTCCATAGGGGCACCTGGGTGTCTCAGTCAGTTAAGTGTCCAACCCCTGATTTTGGTTCAGGTCATGATCTCAGAGTCGTGAAATCAAGAACTGCACTGGGCTCTATGCTGGTCGTGGAGCCTGCTTGACGTTCTCTCCCTCTCCACACACTTATTCCACATAAGAATGCCATGTGCTTCTCTTAATTCAGTTTTATTATACTTACTTTCGTTTGTCTCTCCTTTATCTGTTCAATCTCCCTTCTCGGAGAGGGAAGAAATTTAAGCAAATATTTATAGGACAAACTGAAACTCTGTGATTGTCAGTGAGCCAAGCAACACAGAGCCAGTTTCTTCAATCTTTTCCCTCTCAGTCACACAGCTTCTAGTGTATCCATTCCTCTTATATAATCTCTTTCTACTATTCTAGCTATTCCAAGATCTTGAAATTTACTAAAGGAAATGCAGAATCCAAAATTTTAGCTTCTATTCCTCCATTCATTTATCCAATATCCACCCCATAGCCCCCGATGTTTCCAAACTCCAAATGTAAGAAGAGACTGCTGCACTGAGTGGGTGTTTGGGCTTGATGACATTTAAAGCCCCTTACAACACTAAAATTTTAAGGCTACCATTTACAGCAAGCTTTAATAATGAATGGAAGAATTTCAAAGCTGAAAGAACAATGATACATCCAGTTAGCCTGTACTCAGTGGTAAAATTCAAAAAAATACTAGTCCTGATGCTTCTCTTTTCCTTCAGTAATTCTTTTACTTTATTAAAAAGGAATCCTCTAATGTTTGCCCAAAAAAAGAAAGAGTAAAAGAGAGGTGGAAAAGAAGGTAAAATATGTTTCCAGTCTTTAAACATTGTTTATTTTTCAATTTTAGCTTTGAAGCTTAAGAAATTTTAGTATCAACAGCTTTTACCATTCCTGATTCCTCAAAGGATTAGCTGCCAATGGGACTGGGACCAGCCCTCAGAGAAGCAGACAGGGAATAAAAACAAAGACAGAGGGGATGATAGTAGCTGGGCAAGGGGAGAGGGCTGGCTTTGTGTCATATAACCCTAAGTAAGGGCAAACACCAAATGTTGCTTTGCTCATTAGTAAGAGGTACATTTTTTTCCTACTGCTTTCAAACAAGAGTGAGTGGGAAGAGGAGGCTCAACATAATAAAGAAAAACAGGTAATTAATACATGGCTTGTTTCAAATAGAAATGCTTTCTGCAGTCATGAATTACTTCAACTGAGACATAAAATGGGAGAAAAACCATCTGTATATACAAACCTTTTTTTTCTTTAAAATACCTACCATTTCTTGTTAATAAACATGATTTTAACTTGTTCTTCTAAATCATATATGGTAAAACTATCTTTTAAGCCTCCATTATATATCACAGAAAATGTAACTGTCCAGGAATAACTTGGCAGTCCATTTATAAAATACAGAGGGCTCCATGGGATAGCAAAAAGTTATTCTATCATACAGGAAATAAAACTAGTCTGTTCTGACCCATATGCCCAGCAACAAACTTAAACCACTTCTTACTTATTACTATTTTCTCAGGTTTTATAATAAACATAATTCACAAGTCAAAATTTTCAGGTCTTTTTGAAATAAAAGTATCCCGATGTTTATCAACTCTCCAAAGGCAGAGATTTTAATTCTGAGGCATTCCCTCAGTTTGACCTTTTTCGAAGGAGGATTTCCTTTGAGACAAGTAAATATAATGTGACCAAGTAGATGCCTGTGTTACCTCTTCAAAGACAAGGCAGGAAAAAGAGCAGCAATTTTAAGGTATCATTCTGTCACTGTAAACCTCAGAAACATTCCTGTAGGCTCCCCTCTCTTTCTAAACCAAGCAATCCCCGTGTTTATCATCTTTCAAAAAAAAAACCCACATGACTTGTATAAAGTTCTCTGTATACTCCTGGGTTTTCTGGAAACTTTTGGATTAAAGTTAATGTCTTCTTTAAGAGGAGAGAAGCAGAAAACTGCATGAACAATGCCACTTCTTTCATATCCTTTACCTTCCTTAATATCTGTTTAAAATTCTGCCTGACATCCTTTATCTTTGACTTTTCTTTTTGGATGGACAAACATTTATACTTTCATTATCACTCTGCTTTTAAAGGGCATGAAACTACCCCATGGTGAAAATTCAATATACACATCCAAAATTAAACAAGATCTTAAAAATTATGTATATTCTATTCTCTCTAATCCCATGCTAAAACTCGTGTTTTACAAAATTATGCCCCTAGCTGATTCAGGAAGCAATATTCTTTCTTAGAATGCATCCACTTCTTGATTGTATAAGGCATGTAGTTTATAAAATGTAGGAATACTCTGCAGCCTCCTAACACTCTGATTGTAATTACTACCTTTACACATATTTCAGCCAGCAGTCTATTTGACACCCACATTCATCGCTGCTAAAAAATCAGAATACATTCTGTTTGTTTCCAATTTTTATTTTCTTTCACCCTAAGGACCTGTGAAACAAAGTGCAACAATGCTGGAGAAGGGATATGCTTATGGCCCAGGAGGAAAAAGACTCCTGAAAAATCAAGGGCGAACACCAGGCAACCTGGCTTGAGCCACACACATCAGCATCTCTAACAACCAAATGTTTTTAAAAGGTGATTCCCAACCACTTTTTAAACTTCGACTCCATGTGCTTTCCACCTAAGATGCATCAGAGAGTTAAGAGCGCATCTTCGGCAATAAGTAAGCTCTGTGTCTCATTCAGTTGATATATACTTTGAAACTGTATAAGCTTGGAAAGGTACAGAACAGCAGAAGCAACAAAAAATTCCGCAGAAGCAAACAAATAACCTTCAGGCACACAAGGTCCAAACCAGTGCAGCTTTATAAAGTACCTTCTTAATGGAATTCCAGAGGACACACTCTAGAAAAGGTGGAAGAGGGAAAACAGCTTTCAATTTGCTTTTAGCCTATAGTTCAAAAAATTAAGCCACGGGTAACAAAAGCACACCAGCAATCTCTCCCCCTCCACCCACCCACACACACATACAGACACAAAGAGAAGTGGATTGCAATGCTTCTCCTAGTCTCTCACTGCCACAGACTTCTCATAAAAAGAACAATAAGAAAGAAAATTCCCATGCCCTGAGGTGAGTTACAGTTGGCAAGAAAGGAGTTAAGTAGCACGACTTTTCAGAAAACTTTCCAATCCTCCAGCTCTGAATGCAATTCTCACTACCTGTTCTCTGTATTTTTTTTTAAACAATTCAGCAGGCTAAGAGTTAAAACCAACACCTCAGAAAGAAAAAGAGAACTTGGTTTGGCTCCACCCTCTGTAAAGCAAATACCAAAAACTGAGCCAAATCCACTCAGCATACACAAGACTCCATGGACATTCCAAAACACAGGTAAAAAGTTAAGTTTCCTCATGTATCTCAACTTTCAGCACCATGCACTTAGAATTCTACAATTTCACTTGTGAAACACACAAGTGTTAGGTAAAACAAAAACACAAATAAAATTATTTAAAGGACTTGAAAAACATTTACAAAAGTCACAGAGTTCACTATATATCAGCAGGAATAACTGGAATTCAGGTGAGGAAGGTCAAACAGTACCCATGGAAACAAAAGCAAAACAAAAATAACAGATATATATGCAGAAATAAAAAAAGGAATATGGGCCCCAGAACTTAAGTCTTAGAAGGAAAGCTCTCTGAGTGTCAATTCCTATCCTAAAGAAACATAATGAAATGTTGCTTTAATCGCCACAGGGGGAGGGTCATCACTACCACTAACCGAACACTTCTGGAAAGAAAAGATGTTCACATGAAAAACAGGCAGTTACTGACAGCCCATAAGTCACTGGAAAGGGCAGTCCAGAAGCACCTGCCTTGCTAGAAATAGGTAGGAAGAGATGAGTCACTATTTTAATTCTGCTTAGTGCTCTCCACATCTCAATCCTCTAGGTCCCAGAGCAACATTTTCTTTCTGTTTCCATCATTTTATCAGTTTTCTACCCAAACTTGTGGAGTTGGGTAAGAATACTAAAGGTTGGGGATAAGAGAAAAGAGAATGAGCGAAGAGTCAGAACCCAGTTGATTAGTACAAAGAGATCCTGAGATGAGGGCATAATTACTTGGAAGACAAGACTAATTAACTACATTTCCAACTAGCAAATGATTACTAAGATTCAAGATTCCCTCTCTTGGATAGTGCCCCATATCTCTCAAAGCTTTTACAGTAAAAAGCAAACAGCTCCCTGGAGAAAGGAGTAAAAAAGATTTAGTGCAGGCAAAGGTAGTGAAATATGATAGTGTTACATGAATATCAGTATTCCTTCAGACTCGAATTGAAGTCACCCGCACCTGAGGAAAGCTATACCCTTCTACAGGTCAGAAAAGGAATGTCACTAGGCTGTCACACAGGAGGTGGCAGACTAGCTGAGATGGTTATCATGGGAAACCTACAAAAAGCAATTCAATTACTCAGAAACTTCTTCGACTTGCAGTGTAACTTCCTCCCTAGGGGAGAGGTTTAAATCACCAACCTAGGTCAAGAAGGGCACATCATTATCATGAGAAGTTCTAATCCTCTGAAAAGTGATAAGCAACAGGGCAAAGAGACTGGTTTTCTGGATGGAGTTATACCGGGAACCAAATTAACGTCATGCCCAATGATCATGGATGGACCTGGGAAGGAACCCATTCCTGCAATCACAAGGACAAACATGTAAGGGAGGAGGGAAGGTAGGGCCCAAGTCAGGTAACATTCCAGAGGGGAAGGATTATCAGGTGACACCAGATGAGGGCCCAGAGCTGGGGCTAGGAGGGAGGAAAGTTAGCAGGTGAAAGGGATCAATCTTGAGAAGGAAATGACCTTTAGGAGAAGCAAATTAAGAGGATACAAAAAAAAAAAAAAAAAGGAGGGGGTAGTAAGAGGGAAAATGGACCCAGAAAAGCAAAGAGAACAAGACAGAGGCGTGTGCGGGTAACAGAGAAGAAGAAAGGAAGTGGGGCTAAGAGGGAAGGGATGGGGCTAAGACCCGCCAGGCTATGGGGGCGGAGGGCAGAGCTCGCTTGCGGGCGGGGGGAGGGGGGACGGGAAGGTGTGAAGAAAGCCCCGAGGCTGCGAGGGCGAAAGACGTGTAGGACTCTGGGGTTTCCCGAGGTCCCTCCCGGAGGGGTACGATGTCGGACTGTAGAGCCCGGGACCCAATAAACCCAAAGGGGCGCGGGGGCGGCTCCCTAGAGACAGGCGTGCAACCCTGGGGCCGGTTGTGGGGGTCTCCGTGGACCGGAGGGCGGTTACGGGGCCAGGCTGAGGGAACCGGGTGGGAGGGACACTCACAAATTTCTTGGATTTGCCGCCGTCGCCGCCCGCCGCAGGCAGCTCGTCCGGGCTCCGGCCCTTCTTCTTGTCCCGGGGCCCGCGGCCGGAGCCCTGGCTCCCGCCGAGGGGGTCCATGTCCAGGTTCGTGCTGGCAGATGACCCCCCGCCAACGCCGCTCCCGCCCGGCACCTCCCGACCTGGCGCCGCCGCTGCCGCTGCCGCCGCTGCCGCCGCTGCCGCCGCCGCCGCCCAGCAGCTCTTCAGCCCGCCGCCGCGCCCCGCCTCATTAGTATGCCGGGCTGCGCGCGCCTCATGAATATACAACGGCGACGCCTCGCTCCCGCCCGCCTGCCCCACTTCCGCCCGGACCCGAAGCTCCTACCAATGGGGGGAGGGGGTGGAGGGAAGTCGCAGAAGCAAGCTACCTGCCCGGCGGGCCTAACCATTCGGACCCACGTGGGGGGGGGGGCTGTGTGGGCGGTGCAACTCTGCGGCCTCAACCCGGGATGGCGCCACCTGGCGGTCTGCGAGGCGCAGGCCTTCCCGCTCCAACGCAGTGCCCACGTGGCTGTAATGCCTAGACCCTCTCACACCCTAGACCAGGATAATATCTGAACCAAAAATCAAGTAAGAGACAGTGTCATCTCGGCCGAAAATCCAGTGCCGATCTCTCAGGGTTGATAGAGTTTTTATGTGTGCACTATCAGTGGAGCACATGAAAAAATATTAGAGACGGCTATCATTTTTTGAAAGCTATGTGCCAAAAACAGAGCTTGGTCCAGAGCAAGTGCTAGTTTGGAACTCAACTAGCCCTGGAGTTACATTATCTACTTTTGAATCGCCAGGTCTGCTATTTTCTAGTTGTTTTTTAATCTGAAAAACTATTGCCAACATGTGACTACACAAGCACTTGCTCTAAACCCAGCACTATGTAAAACTTTTTGGAGGGTGCGGGGTCTGGGTGGCTCAGTCATTAAGCATCTGCCTTAGGTTCTGGTCATGATTCCAGGGTCCTGGGATCCAGTTCCTTGTTGGGCTCCCTGCTCAACCAGGAGCCTGCTTCTCCCTCCCCCACTCCTCCTGCTTGTGTTCCCTCAATAAATAAAATCTTAAAAAACAAAAATCTGTTTTTCCTCACTGAATCCTCACATTGTCATGTGATAGACTCCTCTAGTCTCACCATTTTACAGATAGAAAATATAGACTTCTGAGAGTTACAGTGACTTGCCCAAGGACATACAAATGACAAAAATTTAAACCCAGGTTAGCCTGCGAAGTCCTGTTTGACCAGGATTTCTTACTGACATAAACCAAACCTGAGTGAAGAGAGCAGGTGTTCTCCAAGAGTATTCTTTGATTGACCAGCTTGCTTTCTCCCTAATTTCATCCATTCTCCCAGCTACATCTCTTCCTCTTGTGTAAGGTTATGTGGCACCCAGAAGGCCCTCAAAGTATTGACTTAATTATCTTACCTGCAGCTGGTAAAAGATTTTAAATATATGTTCCTGGAGGGCAGAGTCAGTGACTCAACAACTCTGAGACCCTGGTGCTCAGGCTAGAACCTGAGATATTATTACAGGGACCCTCCAATGCTGGCTGGCTCAGAAAGCTGGCCTTCACCTCTTGCATTCCACTTTCTAATCGCCTAGTGGCGATTGCAAAGAACTGTCAAGCCCACCCTTCAAACTCAGTTTGTCCAAAACAGCTCAAAAACTACGTACTTTCTAGCTAGAGTACCAACAGACAGGATCAAAGCATGGAAGGAGTGATCCATCTATCACTCTTCCTTCTCCTACCACTGTCTACATCTGCTATAACACTTATCTCACTCCTTACTGGATTCTAGACTGCTCTAGGGAAAGGTCCACATTTGCAGCTACTATAGTATCCACCATCGCTCTTCACACAGACATTAAAATAATGAGAAACTACTTATGTCAGGCACAGGGATAAGCACTTGACATCTTTTATCCCAGTAGATCTTCACCACCTAGCATCACATCATTTCAAACACCCAGGTTCAAAAACCTGAATTCATCTTCTACTCCCTCTCTTAAGCCAGTAATCTGCCCAGGTTTATATAACTGATAATTACAATGCTCTATTAACTCCCTATATATGAGTAACACAATCCACGTAAAATGCATACACAGGGCCTAACATAAGTGCTGAATGAATGTTAACTATGATTTTTATTATATACATCATCACCCCCCTCCTCCTTTCACACAGTCGGCTAGCAAGAATTAAGAATATTCCCAGGAAGGCAAAAGGTACAAAAAATACCAACTTGATTTATTGGATAAAAACAGTGGTAAAATGGACATAAAGCCAAAAGTTAGAACAGGACATTTTCACATCCTCCCCCGACTCAAAACCGTACTTCCCATCATCTGGGGTTAAGGTGTTAAGGAGTCAGAGGCCCCTAAAATCCCTCACTCTTCACCTGCACTGGAAACAAGGCCTGCAGTATGAGAACCCAGGGAAGAAGAAAGTCAGAGGCAACGTCAGCCCTGTCTACACCTTCATCCCCTAGAAGTCTCCAGGTTGGAGGGAAGCACGGAAGGAGTAAGGGCGCCAAAATGGCAGGGACTGGCCTCTAGGGCCCACTGCCCAGGATATCCTAAAGGAAGTTATCCTTGTCCCTGTCAGATCCCTAATAAGTACCATTGTCAGGCCTTGGGAAGAAGGGGAAAGGGGACATTGGTTCAAATACCAGATGTGGTCTCCAAACCCTCTTCCAGCATTGGTAAAAGCCTAGAAGGTGACCATCAGGGCTGGGGGGTGCCACATCTTTTCCCTCCTGCCCAAACAAGAGGTAAAAAGGAATTCCTCAGGACAGAGCAAGCCCAGCTGCTCTTAAATCTCCACGTCGCTTTCCTTGTCATTGTCATGGTCTCCATCATAGAACTCGTTGGGTGCCTCTGGCCTGCAAAGCAAGGGAGACAAATCAGGGTCCTATTCTCCAAGTTCTCACCTTCTCCCACACAGCTACCCTCTCTGGAACCACTTCCTAGGCCCCTTTTATACAGGAACCACTCCTCTCCTATTGGCAGATACTGGTCACTATCCATCCCATCCATTCACGCAGTCTAAATAGACATTTATGGAGAGACACTCCATGCCAGCCACCATCATAAGCCACAGCGATATGGTAGATAATAAGCTGGATAAAATTTCTGCCTATCCTCAATAAACTTACTGAATAAACAAGACAACTAACAAAGTCAATAAATAAAGATGATAATTTCCCATGGTGGCAAGTGCTCTGACACAATGAAATAAAGGGATGTACCAAGAGTGAAGGGGGGAAAAGGGCACATTCCAGGCAGAATTATTAGAGACAGCTGTTCTAGGAAGGTAAGACTTCAAGTCTGAGAAGGGGCTGGCCAGGCAGCCATCTCAGGAAGCCCATTCCGAGCTGCAAGAAAGCCAAATACAGAGTTATCAGGTGGAGGGAGACTGATGTATTCTAGGAAGAGCATGAGGCTACTAGGATGGCGGGGAGCCATGTGCGAGGAGGAGAGTAGTTACAGATGAGACCACAGACGTAGGTAAGCACCAGCATATCTTTAAAGCTATGATCAGAGAATGGAGTTTTGTTCTAAGGGCAATGGAAAGGGGGCGCCTGGGTGGCTCAGTGGGTTAAAGCCTCTGCCTTCAGCTCAGGTCATGATCCCAGGGTCCTGGGATCTAGCCCCGAATCGGGCTCTCTGCTCAGCAGGGAGCCTGCTTCTGCCTCTCTCTGCCTGCCTCTCTGCCTACTTGTGATCTCTGTCTGTCAAAAAATAAATAAAATCTTTAAAAAAAAAAAAAAAAGAACAATGGAAAGGAGAGTTGTAAGCAGAGGAGCAGGTGAAGGGATGTGAAAGCAACACAGGGCCCAGTAAGTACTCAGTATTCATTTCTTTCTTTTTGGAAAACTCTTCTCTGGGAGAACACAGAAAACTGAATTACCTTGCCCACAGCTGATAACTAAGAAAGAAGCGAGAAAGTCATCAAAGAGAAGCTGGGGAACAAAGTCAGGAAAGGCCCTATCTGCATGGTAAGCAATGTCTCAGTTACTTCTGAGTGCCTCAGTGTGGAGGTGTAGAGTCAGAGACTCAGGTTTGACTCTCAGCCCTGGTATTTAACTAGCCTTAGAACATCTGGCAAGTTACTTAACCTCTTGAGCCTTAGATTCCTCCTCTGGTAACTGAACATTAACAGCCACCTCTCAGGGTTGTCTAATGACAACAGAATGATATGATGGTATGTACGTTTTAATATAAAGCATTTAGTATTGAGTCTGGTTCTTAGCAAACCCACAGAAGATAACTCCTCTTATTACTACTCTGCAAGTAATATGCAAGTTGGAGCTATAGGCATCAAAGAGGAACTTGGTGGGTGGTCTGACAGGGAGGGAGGGCTTAGGGCAGAAAGAGGCCTGAGCTGCTGCTGGCTGTTGAGAGGTGGTGGTATTACTGTACAGACATTAGGCCCAAATACCAGCCTAGAACCAGAGATGAAAAAGCCAAAAGGAGTAACTTAAAGCAGGTTTTTAAGAAAATCTATTTCTAGAAGTCAAGCTTCAGAGATCTGGAGAAGCTGACAAGGAGGAGACAAGGCGATGAGACATTAAAAAGGAATCCTGAGTCCAGATGTTCAGATACTTCCTCAATCAGGAGTGGGATAAGGCAGTGTTCTTGGAGGAGAAGGAGTGGACTAGTCCCGAAGGTCCAAGCAATAAAGCTCAGGCCTAAAGGAGAGATATGGAAGCTGACCTCTAATACAGAGAAGCAGATTCTCAGGAAGGGTCTGAGAAGGCCATGTGACTCTACAGCAGAATCAGCTCAAACCTCTAACAGTGCGTGGAAGGTACAAGTGTCCAGCTGTGGTTATCCCTCAGCCACATAAGGGTATCTGTTCTCCATTAAGTGCATCTATTTCTCCACTTCTGTGTTCTACTGTCTTTTCCCTTCATTTTTCAGAAAAGCCTATTCTGGGATTAAAAAAAACCACACACCTCTACCTGAATCTCTTTTTTTTTCCTAATTCAATGCATCTGTACTTTAATATGTATCTCAGAAAAATAAAGATTAAAAAAAATAACCGTGATGTAATTATTATATCTGAAAAAAATGAACAGAGGAAAGAAATCAAAGGGCCTTAAACAGCAGTATGTGAGCAACGACTTGTAGAGCTCCGAACCTAGAAGGAGCCAGTAAATGCTGGAAAGTTTATAAACCCTTACAGATTGTTTGGAAGGCAATTTGGCAGCAGATACCAAAAACTTTAGTGCATGCAGCCTTTGACCTAAGTAGAAACAATTCTGGGAATCTAACTCACTCACACAAGCATGCAAAGACACATATATATATTATATGTATATATATATATAAGGGGGGTAAAGGGCCACATCTTTGTTATGATGAAAAAATGGGAAATAATACAAATGCCATCTTTGGTACTTGGTTAAATTATGCTAAGGCCACACGACGGAATATCATGCACCTGATAAAATAATGAAGCAGATCTATATATAATTACATGGGAAAATACACTGTTTAAAAAAAAAAGAACCAGGAGTGCCTGGGTGGCTCAGTGAGTTAAGCCTCTGCCTTCGGCTCAGGTCATGATCTCAGGGTCCTGGGATCGAGCCCCACATCGGGCTCTCTACTCAGCAGGGAGCCTGCTTGCCCCTCTCTCTCTGCCTACCTGTGATCTCTCTCTCTATGTCAAATAAATAATTAAAATCTTAAAAAAAAAAAAAAAGAAGAAGAACCAGTTGTAAATTGTAGAGCAACCAGTATAGATCCAAATTGCATTTAAAAAAAAAAAAAATGCACGGGGCGCCTGGGTGGCTCAGTGGGTTGAAGCCTCTGCCTTCGGCTCGGGTCATGATCCCAGGGTCCTGGGATCAAGCCCCACATCCCGGTTCTCTGCTCAGCGGGGAGCCTGCTCCCCCCTCTGCCTACTTGTGATCTGTCTGTCAAATAAATAAAAAAATAAAAAATCTTAAAAAAAAAAAAAAAGATGCACAAGCTCTAAGAATGTGTATGTATGTATATTTGTGTTCGTATGCACATGCTGAATAGTATACTTAAACCCTACTAAACCAAAGTCTATTTGAAAAGATACAAATCAAACTATTAATAGTGGTTACTTTGTGGAACTGGTCTAGGATCTTGTGAATGCAAGCTTAACATTATTTTGGTGCTGTTTAAAATTCTGACAATAAATATGTTACTTATTTATGGCACAATCACACATATAGAAAGAGTGGGGAATTACAAAAGAGCAAAGGGCAGGCATCCCAAAGGAAGTAAGCCAGGGATGATTAAGCTAATGCCTTCTAATATACTTTTTCCCTCTTAACTTCCCTGACAAGCCTGCTGGAAACCCCTGCTCTCAAGTCGCTGTCCCAGACCTGGTGTAGTTCTCCTCAGGACCCCTCTCCTCTGCATCAGCCTCGTCAGTCCTGTCATAAGTCAGGAGGTCTGCAGGCACATCATGAATCTGGACACTGGGTGCATGGTTCAGCATCTTCAGGTTTTCAAAGATTGTCTGGCGGATCTGGTCCAAATACTGGTTGGGGATTTGGAATACAGAGTGAGTGATTCCCAGAGCATCCACCATTCTAGCTGACTCCCACCCCTACGATCCTAGTTCTAATCCCCTAACTCCGATTGCCTCTACTTTAACCTGGTCTGTGTCTTAGCTGCTAATAGTGACAGTGGTTGCTGAGAACTCTTTTCTCTTCTCCGGTTTCTCCAGTTTCCCCACATCCTGAACCTCTCCTAGGCCCTCCCCCGCCCTGGGTTCATCTTTTTGGGTTCAGCTGCTACCTGGCGTGAGTTCTGATTCTCGATGCGCGTGCTGACATCTGGATGGAGCGTGAAGTCTGGGGCAAAGTACTCGAAGTACTCTAAGTGGGGAAAGGGAGATTAGAAGAGAAGGCATGGCTCAGACAGAGACAACCAAGTCCCAAGACTTCCCAATCTATTTCCTTCCCATCCAAAACCCCTGCATAATAGCTGTCTAGTCTTTTCCCTGCTCTGAACTCAGCAATTTAATCTGCAGGGCTCCTAGAGTGTCAAATTTCCTATCTGTAATAAGAAGAAAAAATTTTAAATTCCCATCTGCCTTCAAATCACGCCATTCTGGGGGTCTTCTGAGAATGCCTCCTGCTGTGGGTTATCAGAGAGTGGTCCTTACCACTATAGGGAAGCTCTTCACTAATGGCTTCTTCTACCAGCAGTGACGTTTCATATGTCCTGAAACCAAACAGCAGAGTGAGCTAGGCTGAGCAAGTGGGCCCTCCAGCCCTCTTAGGGAGCCCCCAACTCACCAACTCACATCAGACAAGGGGAAGAAAGAAAACCAGGGAGCATGCTCACCAGCAGCGGGCAACATTTCGGACAGTATAGCCACCACCACCTAGCACCAGTAGAGGGATATTGAAGCTCTTGACATATTCGACACATTCCCTGTTAGAAGGAACCAGGGGAATGGCTGGAGGAAGTAATCAAAAGGCAAAGTATACATCTCTAGGTATTGCCTCAAAAGGGCAGAAGGGAACTAGAGAAGCTTCCATAATCTTGATCTAGGTAGTGAAATTCACCGAGTTATACCCTTGAGATATGTGTATTTTATTGTCTATATGTTGTGTCTCAGTAAAAACTGAAACACACAGGGCTTTCCCACCTCTCTCCAGCTCAACACCCACCCTGGCACCTCATCTGTTAATCAACTATTTTCATCGAAGTACCAGCAAGTGCTGTCAGTTCCAGCCTCCACAATACAACTCCCATCACCAACTTCTCACTGGCCACTTCCTTCACCTAGGCCCAGGCACCACGTCTGCCACCTGGGCAATACTAACACCTTCCTAACTGGCCTTACACTTCCACTCCTGCCCCTCACCCCACCCCGAAGCCTTCCTCCCTTCAGCAGTCAGAGCAGTCGCTTTAAAACATCAGTTGGGGGGCACCTGAGTGGCTCAGTTGGTTAAGCAACTGCCTTTGGCTCAGGTCATGATCCTGAAGTCCTGGGATCAAGTCTTGCATCAGGCTCCCTGATAAGCAGGAAGTCTGCTTCTCCCTCTGACCTTTCCCCTCTCAGTCTCTCTCTCTCTCTCTCTCATTCTCTTTCTCTCAAATAAATAAATAAGATCTTTAAAAAAAAATCAATTGGATCATGTCATTTCCTTGTTTAAAATCTTCCTGCAGTTTCCCATATTTGAAATACAATCCAGACTTCTCACCAGGGTTTAAGGGCTCTGCATGACCTCACCACTGCCGACTTCTTGGGCCTCCCATCAAACCACCTCCAGGCTGCTCCCTGTGATCTTGCCTCCCCACTCTGACTTCATCTCCTGGCTGGCTACACCAGCTCTTTCCTATCTCAGTTCCTCTGCATGGACCCTTCTCACAGCTTGGGAGTGACTCTCTTTCTAGTCTTCCTATGACCCATTCTCCAACTATCCCCACTCAATGTCCTGAGGCCCAAAGCCACTTGAAAACCTGGGGGCAGAGGAGAGGAGGTCTCACCCATGTCCTCGAATGCTGAGGTTGAAGCAGCCCAAACGATCACAGCCCAGGGAGTCAGCTCCACACTACGAAAAGCAAAACCCCAGGCAGCTGCAGTGAGATGACTGATCAGAACGACCCAGATGTCCTTCATTTGTGTTCCCCAACAAATGCAGGGGCTATCCTCCTCCCTGCTCTATTCCCCTAAGCCCAGGCAGGGCCCTCTTGAAAAAGCACCAGCAGTATTACCTGGAGCACAATGCACGTGGGTTGGTAGAAGTCCACCACCTGGTTGATAACCGGCTGGAAAAGGTGCTTGTAACCTGGGAGAGGGCCAAAGATGGGCACCTGGCACCCCAAGGGGATGGGGAGACAGGGAACAAAAGGAAAAAAGGGGTTGAGAGAGCATGTAGCCCAGGAAAAGGGGCAACCCAAAGAACCAAATCATTGGTTCTAAGCTTCTGGATGGGGTCTCAGACTACTTTGAGTGACTGATGGAAGCTAATGACCCGTTTCCTAGAAAAAATGCACATACACATGAATATGTTGCATACAATTTCCGGGGGGTTCATGGTCCCTCTGAAGGCCATTCATCCTTAAGGACACCTGGCCCAACAGTAGACAATACCAGGCAGAAGAGGTTAATTCAAGGAGGAAGAAGGGGCATAGTAAGCAGGGAAATGACCTCGATACTTACTCTGGTCATCGATGCCATCCCGCAAAGGCACATTGAGACAGTAGTAGCGACCACTCTCTGCTCCAACTTCATACATATCACCTATAGGCAAGTGGAGAGTAGGGGGTAGGAGCTATACACAGGGGACATCCATAACCCACCTGCTTCAACTTCAATCTGTACACCGAGGGCCTCTCACTACATCTGTGTACCTCCACCACACACACTCTAGACACTTCAACTCTTGTGGCTTGCATTCATTCAGCAAATAATTTTTGAGGGCCTACTATGAGCCAACCTGTGCACCAGGCACTGGGGCTACAGCAACAGAGAGAACTAATGAAATGAATGAAATCTCACCAAGCTTATATTCCTGGGGGATGGGAATGATAAGGGAGACAGGTCACAGAACAAAACACCGCCATATATACAAACAGCAGTGAGCGCTCTGAGAGAAGCAAGCATAATGACATGACAGAGTAACAGGGAAGGAGGGATTACTTTAACTGTAGTGGTCAGGACAGACCTCTCTGAGGAGAAGCCACTTGAGCCAGGACCTGAAGGCTGAGCAGGAGGCTGTCAGGGCAAAGAGCTGAGGGTGTGAAGAGGATGATCATCCCTACTCCCATACCTGTGCCAGGAAAGAAGTAGTTTCCATATTTGTGGAAGGAGACTGTCATCACCCGGTCAGTGAGGTAGAAGGCTTCCTGAACTCCATCACCATGGTGGATGTCAATATCAATGTAGAGAACCCGAGGGTGGTACCTGGGATGACAGCCAAGCCAGGGTCTGAGGTAGAGGGGAACCCCTGCAAGTAAACCCCCCAACCCACAACTCCCAAAACAAGGTTTGGAATTATGAAGCCCAAGTCACCTGAAACCTAATACCAGCAGTTCCCTACAGGCAACCCTGGACTCCAGCCTGGAGGCAGGGAAAGGAGAGGGATGTGTAGAGAAGACTGAAATGTGAGCAGGCAGGAGGGAGTGTGCAGCAGGGCATGGGAAAGTAGTCTGAGTAAAGCATTAAGAACGGTGGAGAAGCTAGTGTGGGGCTGGAGGAACAGGTCATGGCCAGCACAGTATAAGATATCGCCTCAGCCATGGGTCTCATAAGTCCCTCCATCTCCTTCCAGGCTACTTACTTGAGCAGCTCCAGGATGCCAATCACAATGTCATTTACATAGCAGAAGCCAGAGGCCTGTGGTGAGACAGTGATCTTACAATGCAGTAACGATTCCTCTCCCCAGCTGCCCCCTGGTATCATCCTGACCACCTACACTAGAGCAGTCATTGTCTCCCCCATCAACTCCTTACCTCAAATTTCTTGGCATGATGCAAACCACCAGCCCAGTTAATGGCAATATCACAGATCTGAAAAACAAATACCCAACTCACAGTCCTCCTCGCCCACTCACAAAGCTGGAAGCTCAGGGTCAGGGCTAAGGCTTTC